>DWCF01001142.1:0-33621 GCA_018230265.1 Delias oraia
AGGGTGCGCAGCAGCGCCCTTCCGAAGGAATTAGTATAAGTACATTTTAAGAAGCAGGAAAAAATTGTATAATGAATAATAATGGCAGGGAAAAAATGGAAATGTTTAAACGTAAGAATTCCAAATCTTACATATAGTAATGTAAAAATAAATAAAAAAAAAAACCTAACCTAACCTAACCCTTGACCCCGTGTGGATACCGGGTCAGAATAGTACCACTCCTAGTCTTCCTAATGGGATGTCGTAAGAGACGACTAAAGTATACTTCACCGGAGGGTGCGCAGCAGCGCCCTTCCGAGTTGAAGGCATTCCGAAGGAATTAGTTTAAGAGGTACATTTTAAGAAGCAGGACTTAATTAAAAGTAGGAAAAATTTGTTATTAGTAATGTTAATGGCAGGAAAAAAAGTAAAAATGGTCAAGCCACTCAGCCACTGTCAAGCCATTTCAAAGGAATACATTTTAAATTGAATCATATATTTGTAAAATGTAACTAAAATGTGTTTTTGAGGCTAAAATGAAAGGCGAGATAATTTGAAACATCATTTATTTTATAAAAATAAATGTTTTGACGACAAATAGTTATAATATCGGGGTCCTTACGAATTCTACTCCCGCCGGAGCTGATTGCTGACCGGAAATGTTTCAAGACATTGTAAAAAATTCCGTTTTTACAAAATTACTTTGTATCTTAAAACATTAACAACATTACATTTCACATCTACAATGCTAATAACGGCCGATCGCCTCGCTTTCTTTTACATAACATTGGCGTCTTATGAAAATAACTTGGCGATTTGCACTTACCCCAACTCGGAGACGTCTGCCCTAAGATCGGGTTAGTGGAAATCGCCTTATACGTTTACATTATATTACGAAGGCATATTTGATTCGTAAACATTATGAATTTTAAAATATTGTTAAATTATGAGTACCAAAAAGATAATACTTGTTTTTTTTGTAACATGTCAATGTCATTTTGTCTCATTTTTAAATAGGAAATCATAATATTTACATACCAAACATTAAGCTAGGCCGGTGTGATGAAATTTTAAATTTTGAAAACACCACTAGGTTTCCCAAGTGATTAAGGACTAGGTATATCACATCAAGGTTATTTCGAAAATTAAAATTCTAATCATGGTGATCATACACAATCTACATTTTATAATACATTCTATTTGAATATAAAATCCTTTAGACAGCTGTCCAAATAATTAACTAAAAAAAGCCAAATATCCAACATAGAATCCAAACTAGAAATATTCGACCATATTGTCAATGTACCGATATATGTAGTCTGTCACATTTTTAACGATATAAAGTTTCAAAATAGACACGCTTAATATTAAATTCATATTAAAAAACAAACTTTAATAAGACAATTGATTTCAAACAAAGGACATAATTTACAATAATTCTTATGCATCGCTTGATAATCTGTGACATCTTTAAATTGTCATGTAATGTCAATCGTCAATTATTTTCAGACAGGCTCTCTGCCACTTTATCTCACAATTGTACAACCCAGCCCAGTGGTAATTTATTTTCCGGAAGGTAGGTAGGCATTTCTCCAATGGAATCAACTTTTCTCCGAGGATTGGTTCCGCACTCTGGGAGGCATTTCAATTTATAAACAAATAATTTCTTTACTTGTATATTTTACAAGGACTACCTTGGTTAAATAAGAGAAACACAAGAATAATGATTAAAACTGGACGACATATTTGAATGAATTGTATGGCAGCGACCATCTTAGTTTTAAGCATTATTTCTCTTTTGCTCTCTCACTTCCTGGCATGCTCTTCGATTGGTTGACGTAACTCGTGTCTATGTTTGAAGCTTCCCGGTTGCCCTTTAGCTGTCTTGGATAACAATATTGATTTGAAACCACAATTAAATAGGGATTTAGCTACATTTATTGCTGAAATGAATATTACAAAGTGTGACCAACTGACGAAACTAGGTGGTGACATAGTTAACTCATTTTTATATAATGTGGCTTTTAGCTGCCTTCTATTAGTAGATTTGGGTAAAAATAAAGATGATGTCCTATTATAAACGTCAAATGAAATGACTAGATATTTGAGATTACAATTATACATGCGTATACACAATGGCTAACGAGGAAAGCTCATTTCGATTCTACGTACAAAATCTAAATGCAATAAATATCACGAAATGCACGATGCACTAAACGTCTCAAGATAGAATGGGGCAGACGAAATATAAACAGTTTAACTGTATGCCTAGTAAGTATTTGCAAAGAAATCTACTTCTTTTTTATCTCAAGAGTACTTAATGTTGATCGCTCAAGCAACGCTCACGAAATGGAGTAATTTGGTTGGGCCACTGTCGCGCTGTCCCATGACATATATTCCTTAGTATGCAAGTGATTTGTAAATGCGCGTTTGTACGTATGCTTGTGGGGGCATGGAAGTACGCCATGATTTCATTTACAAAACGGAATAAATGCGTAGCTCGCAAAAATCATACCCTGGTAGTAAAACTAGTTAGCGCTGTATTGCTATGAGGGGTCTGTTTCGTGGGGGTCCGGGGGTTGTTGGGGTATGTAGTTCCATCTCGCTCGCACCTCAGCTGGATCTGTGGGGACCGCGGCACGTCTCGCTCGCACTACGGCCAGGTGCCGCTGGATGTAGTGCTCGTGCGGGGCAAGGGCCGCGGCGCGAGTGAGGCATTCCTCGGCGACGGCCAGCTTGCCTCTCTCCACGGCAACCACGCACAGGTTGTGTAGAGCTTGCACGTTATCCGGCTCCAGCTCCAAGATGCGGCGGTAACACTGGAATATATGACGAAAAGTTGCCTCGTCGAAAGTCGAGCAGTTGACTCTCCTGAGACAACACCGCCGCCCATAGACTACCGGGTCACAGTCCGCGCATTGCTTAGTATTGCCGGCTATTTAAGCCGCATACGTGACAAAGTAAACTTAGCCTTAACGTACTTCAAGCGTGTTTTCACAAAGGAAATTAAAAACTGTTTTAAACAGAAACATAAGATATATTTTTGATGCTAAGTGTTAGAATCAAGATTTGATATACTCACGCTCTCCGCCGCATCGAGATCTTTCACCGAATTGATGTAAATGTCACCCAAGAGCACCAGCGCCTTCACGTGGTCCGGATGGTACTTCACCAGCTGCTTCAGGAAGGGTGCGGCTTCCAAAGGCCGACGCCTATCCGCGAGCAGCAGCGCGAGGTTGAACAGCGCCGATCGGAAGTCGGGTTTAAGGTGAACAGCCGCTCGGAACCAGCGCTCGGCGCATTCTGCGTCTCCTTCGTCCATGCACACCATGCCTAGGTTGAAGTGAACGCGCTCGTTGGTGCCTGCAAACAATTCAGACGTTCAAGACAATCAAGACGTTCGCATCTTTGAGAAGCAACTGAGTGATCTATTATATATATACCCTATTGCATACAACAATTTATTTACCGGCAGCATGAAGTCGTCTTAAGAAATAGCCTGTACTACTGGTAAGTAACGCAGTGTTTCTCTGTCAAGATCAGATCATTTTATTCGACCTTTGGAATGGTTTGACAGGGGCTGGGGTGTCCTAACACTGTCTTAGCGTGAGACTAGCTGGCTCGTCTGAAGTAATACCACAGACTCAAAGAAAACCAGCTTGAAACAAGACTTATATGGAGTGAAAAGCCGCCAATATAACCAAGGCGCAGATTGTAGCGCGGTTGTCCATGGGCGCCAGGGCTTGCTTACCATAAAGAAGACCCATCTGCTCCGTTAGCACAGGACGATAAAAAATTCACATAACTTTCACTGTCGTAAAATTAAAAATATATTATATGATAATATACTAAAACTGTTGTGAGCTTCGTAGCATCTAGGTACATGTATTTGTGTCTTAAATAGTTTTTATTCAAAGGGGGGTGGAACAAATAAGAAAACAAATTATCAAATTTAGTAAAAAATGGTTAAAAACTCATGAAATTTCCAAGTTTGACAGGAGAACAACACCCTTACATTACCTAGTAATAAACTACTTTACCTAGGTTCTCTGGAAGATGTTGAAAGTGTACGATTTTAATTTTAGTGAATACGATGGCAAACGAGCTAGACTAACCCACCTAAGATAAGCGATCCTCCGCCCATGGACTAAGACGCGGATGCAATGCCGGCCTAAGAATTAAGAATATTTACCATCCTTGTCGAGCAATTTCAGCAGCCGCTGTCTCGCCAGATGGCGCAAGTCAGCCGCGCCCAGCTCTTGCAGCAGGATAGCCGAGTTGAGTAGGGCCTGCTCGTGCTCCGGTTCCAGCTCCAGGGCCTTGTCGAGGTAAGCCAGCGCTTGAGAGGCCTTGCCTTGTTCAAGGAGCACTACTCCTAGCTGAAACGTTATGTAATCCTATTACATTTTATGCAATTTTAGGTTTACCATTTATTCATGTTATTTAAATCGATTGAAAAGTCAGCCAACCATAACAGGTAACGGGTAGAAGAGCGCTGCAATGCCCATGGACAATAACGTCGCAATTCTCTATAGTTGTGTTCCCGGCATTTTACGGCAATGAGCGGTATAACTCAATAAGCTTCTAGTAATGTAACTCGCTGACCGAAAAATAGTACAAGTACTGATTCACGCTGGTATTTAGTGCTTTATCCTTCCAGATGATCCAAGCATTTAGCATGGTTCTTCTACAGTTCTGCTCTAACCTTTTGATATGACTCAAAAATGTTGATAAATAAACTTCTATTAGGCAAAATTAAATAAAAATGCGATCTATCCGCCGCAACCCACTGAGAGCTGGGAGTGTCCATGGCCGAAGGTCCGCTAATCCTAGGTGGACCTCCTATTTTAATAAAAAACCGATGGAAGTATTATTTCACCCTGTTATTCTATGAGTCCTGACCACTCCGGAAGAGCCGGCCCATTTAAAGCATCAGCATTCGTACGACGCTCACGAGTCTGCTTTAACCTCTTGCGATATCACTAGTAGAATTTTAGCAAATAAATTAATCGGAGGTAAATTTGAATGAAAATACGACTTTGGGTACTCAAAAATCGATCAGCTGAAAGGTCAGCTCCCGCAGCAAGAGCTGGGAATGTCCATGGGCGTAGGACCTGTTATCCTATATATATATCCTTCTCGTTTGCTTCCCTATTTTCTTTAAAAAACCCAGTGCAAGTTCCGTTTCACGCTGAGTATTCTGTGAGCCCGTGGCATCAGTTCGGCCACCGTCCCACCCCACAGGCCGAATAAATGAAATGACCACTCACTGCGAGACCGTCAACACTCACGTTGTAGTAAATGTCCGGGTTGCCGCTGTCGTACAGCAGCGCGCGCTCATACACTTCCTGCGCCTCCTTCGTCCGGTTGAGCTTGATCAATATGTCGCCTCTGTTGATGTAGGCCTGCGTGTAGTCCGCCCTCATGCTGATCGCTTGCCGGTAGAGCATGTCGGCTTCCTCCAAGCGCGTGGCGTTCTTGGAAATGAGGTTCGCCAAGTTCAGAAAGACGTTGAGATGGTTTGGGGCGATCCTCGCCTGGTACGACTCGCCGGGCTTAGCCTTGGGCAGCAGCGACTTGGCTTGCACGTAGGCGTCCTCCGCTTCTTGGAACTTGCCGAGGTGGTTGAATGTCCTGCCGACGTTTATGTGCGCGCCGACGTCGTCTGGCTGCACGTCCACTGCCGTTTTAAAAAACTCCAACGCCTCGGAGTAGTCTCCTTCGGCTTCCAGGGCGTGGCCGACGTTATTGTACAGTTTGGCGTTGTTGCGGTTGACCTGAAATTAAGTACAGTGGGATCTCGATGGTCGAAGCTATGCTCGCGGATGCTCGATGTCGATCGAAGGTGCGGTTTATAAGAATAAATATTCCTACAATGCCTGTATTCACGTGTATAAGGCACATATCAAGTCTCAATCTATAAGACAATAAAATTCCTAGCCATTGCAATAAACCAAACTTTTCATTTAGGCAATAAAAGAAGAAATGTTTTCTCATCGATCGTTGTTATCAAAAATGTATGCTAATTGAAATGTCTTATAGCAATCACCTACTTACCAGTCAAACCTACTTCAATAAGAAAAACACCGGTAACAATTTTTTTACAATCGTTAAGATTAATCAAAATACAATACCTTAAGACCGGATGCAAAAATGGAGTATTCAGTCTTCCAATCCCAATTCCTGACATGGGTTTTGGCACTAAAGGCAAGAAGAAGGAAGACGAGAGCGGAGGCGGCCAACCTAGCTCTCTTCTTGGCGAGAAGGCTCCAGCCATGAGCGACGATGAGGCACCAGCCCATGGACGGCATGTAGAGCACTCTCTCCGCCACCACGAACCCCACCGGAAAGAATAGGTTCGAAGCCGGCACAAATGGGAGCACCAGCAGCGCCAGGCCCTGAAAGCCAGTCTCACAATGCACATCTCCATCATTACGTTATGACCTCCCTTTACGTACACCTACACGATTTTCAAAACAGAAAAATTATCAACAGTCTCTGAGAGCCTCGTGGCAAACTGGACTTGACGGCGGCCGGGTCATAGGACATCGAAGGCGCTCCGGCCCAATTGGTGCGCAAGCGTGGCTCTCCCACAGGTGAAACGACTGCTTTCAAAGTAGACTGTATATGGAGTGATAGATATACAAATACAAATGGAAATCGATACCATGGATAACGCCGAAGACCTAGTTCTCAAGGCATGTATTGCTGCCGCGATGAGCGAAGTGCCAAGGGCAAAAGTAGCCAGGTTCCGTGGATCTCGCCATGACGTCAGAAGCGCCACTGTGCCCATGGTCCAATCACAACAGAGCGCGTCGGGTAGGGTCAGCAGCCACGCGTTCAGAGCCGGAAGGTATGCAAATGTTAAATGCCTATAAAAATTTGACAAAGTTATTAAGATATTATGTTACTCGGGAATTATTTCATTTTGTACATTGCATGTTGCGGTTGCGTTGCTGGCTTTTAAAACTTAAAAATCACAATACCGTAGATCTATGATGTCGTTTCTCACTAGTAAAACACTGTACAAGTACTATTTCAAGCTAGGACCTGCCTCAGCAATCTCTCCCATGTATAGAACCTTTTATTTGAAACGAGGCTGGAGGCTCACCTAAATTTCGCGGTCCTACGCCCATGGACACGCCGGGCCCTTGCCGCTTGGCGTTGGGTGTGTTGCCGGACTTTTGGGGATAGGTAAGCTCTTTTTCCGACGGTCCAAAAGTCGTATTCATTTAGAACATTATCTGGATACCCTCAAACCCTTCCAACTAAATACAATTTATAAATCAAATTGGAATTATTTACCAACCAGGAATGTACCTACTGTGTTCCTTTAGCTTACAAAACCACTGGGCTCTTAAGTTCTTTTCTCTTTCTTAATGGAAACTGTGATAAATGTAATATAAGCTGATCTTCGCGAGCTCCGCCCAGAAGGAGGAGGGAGCAATGCTCCAAAAGAGGCCGAATTCGCACTTTACAGAGCTTTATAGAGCGACGGCCGATGTTAAGAACGCAGCTTCCACCCCAATATTTAAGTGAAGAGTGAAACAGGGGCTATTTCTGGGCGTGTTCTGTGGCATTCTTAAAACACACAACACTTTGTGTAGAAAATATAAATATATATAGAGCGGAATCTCGTTAACTCGAACCTCCTTAACTAGAAAACAATGTAATTTTCCTACGAGGCGTCGATAAGAATATTGAATGAATAATGAAAACTTTATTCTCTGTACCTCGAAAATCACAACCGGGACTCGTTAAGTCGCAGTCAGTAAAAGGCCGTGGCTTCTTGGACTTCTCCGAAATCATAGCAATAAACACTGTTTTTTTCTAGTGCATTTAAATTTATATATACGTATATATATATATATATACTTAATAATATATATAAACGTCAGTCGAATTTTTGATTATATTTAACTCCACAAGTCGAAAGATAAACAGCATCTATATAAGTCATAGCTTTGACAAATAAATCCTATGAATCGCGAAATTCTTATTAACTCGATTTTTTAGCATTTCCTTTGTTTTTCGAGTTATGAGATCCCACGACAATTAAAAAAATAAATGTGATGACATGTAACTTTTTTGTTATGTATAAATGTATTGTATTGACTCTGCCCCGGATATCATCGCTTTAGCTGCATTACTCAACAATAGTCGATCGATACCTGGCTGGCGGGACAGCCGCGCCTGCCGGGTTATCAAATCTGGTGAAGACCGGCAGCTGGGCTCCCATGACGTGGAGCCTCGCTGCTAGAAGAGCGAGAGTCGCGAAGCAAACCGTGGTGATTCTCCGCGCCGCCTCTCCACAGGCACAACCCCAGGCGCCTTTGCCCCAAGCCTCCAGCCACGGCCTGCCGCTGCTGGATCGACGCTGAAAATATTTGTTTGCAGTTATTTGTAGTATAATCATTTCATACGAAATATTTACGATTGCAAACTGGACAGTGTTAATCATTATTGTTTTTTATGCTACAGTGGCCAACGGAGCAGGTGAATCTCCTGTATGCTAAGAAAACACCGCCGTAATCTATTAATTTCCACATAGAAATAGATAGTTTAAAACGCACCCGACGATCAGAAGGCTTCCGTACTGGGGGTATCCATGGACTGCTTGTCCTATGTGAGCCTACCGGTCCTTCGGCTCTGTGTTCATAAAGAAAGGTAAGCTCTTAGCTAGTACAATACCTTTTGTGCTACAAACAGCTCGTAGACAACGCAGACGGCTGTCACTGTGATCCCCTGCTCTTTGCACAGCATCGCGACTCCCACACACGCCGTGCAAGCAGCCACGTACCGCCAATCTGAAGAGGTTTTCCAAAAGCTCAAAACCATGCCGCAACTTTAATGTCCTACTATATACATGTGTTATGTAATAAATGTAGTCAAAACTGACGCCCAACATGATGATATTGTGCTGTGAGAATCACGCATGAACGCTTTCAGTCGGACGCTGAACGAATGGGACTCGGCAACCAGTCTTCTGACCATATTCTTCAGCCTGCTGAGTGGTGACGGAAAACAGTACTTGTAGAGAGTACTTAAGAGGTGTAAAAAGCCGGCAACAAAACCGAACCGCGGATTGTGGCGCGGTAATTCAAGGGTGGCGGTGTGTTCTCTTACCATATAGGAGTTCTTCGATGTTCTATTACGATATAGAATAAAAAAAATGAAATAAGTCAAAATACGATATTGACTTGCATTACTTATTATTGTACAATACGTGATTCCTAAGAGGGGCACAATATCAAAGGGTTTAAATAAAAAAAGTAAGGACTTAATTTAATTTATTTGTTTAAGACTGGAAACTTACAGCTAATACTATAAGCACAGTAAAAATACACATCAGCAAGCCAATGTAACTAAATTGAAAGCAGAAAGCACCAAGGAGCCGACGGTTGTTCTGATCAGACATTATCACACTAGTACGGACGAGGCTCTTGAAAACGTTGGGCATGGAGGCGAAATTCCTCACAATACGCCGCAGCGTAACGCAGTAGTCGGTGACCCAATCTGTAGCCGTAGAGGCTAGACTTGGGTTGACTGTATTTTTCCATAAGCGCGAAGCACAAAGGCCGAGAGTAAGACGGAATCCTGGGTTTCTTGGGTTGAATGCCTAGTGCCACAACTGCAGACTACTACAGGCGGAACGCTCAAGAGACAACTGAAATGAGTGAAAATTTTGCCGGCCGGTACCGTGAGATTAATTTTTTTTAGTGCTCTTTATAGTAATACGAGCTTAAAATCACCAAAATTGATTGACATATGTAAGCAAACGTTACCTAGGCTAATTGAAATACAAAAGTATTTTCAGAATTGGCCGTCCGAGTTGTAGTATTGAAACCAATAGCATAAGAAAACCTTGCTGAGTTCCTTGAGTTTGCTATTTTGATTTTGAGACGTTGGTTTGTCAAATAGAGACCTTCGACTATCTTCTGCGCTATCTTTGACTATAATCCAAGGCCTTCTTGCCATATATGCCTACTTTAATTTTGTTGTACATATATAGGTCACCATTCCGTCACACCTCTGTCTTATTTCATATTAATTCACCTTTAGCACACGTGAAAGTTTGAATTTTTATGTATGTTCACAACTCACGACGTTCACTTGTTTCCATGGCGGCCCCGTGAGGACGCGAGTAGCAATTGAGTCAGTGAATAATAAAGGAGTCAGTACGAACAACGGCACAGATTTAAATGAATAGAGAAAGATATAGTCATTAAAACAATTGGAACAATGCAACTTAAAACAATGAAACTTTATGAAAAAGTAGTAATTTCGCTATTACGAAAACAATAAGAAAAACCTGACGAGCATTCCTGTTTTGAATATACGCTTTCGGTTAAGTTTGGAGGTTGCAAGTGGAGGTCAAAAGAAAATTTAAGGCTGCATTTAATGGCTTTGTGTGACGCAGGTCAGACAAAACAATAGCACGGCAAACCGAGCGAAATGGATTCTCGACTCAAAAGCCGCCCTGGGCACACAAAGTTAGAGTCAAATATCTTCAAGTTAGAGTCACCATCGCCCTCATCTCAAAACTTAAGGTCGCTCCGCGAGCCTTGGAGTAGGATATGCTAGGAGTTTCTCTACGTGTTCGAATAAGGAATGAGGAGATCTGTAAGCGAACTAAAACCGACCGCATCGCCTAATTAGCAAGGTACAATGGCGATGCGCAGCCTACATCGCACGCAGAGCAGATGGCCGATGGGGCCAAAAATGCTTGACTGGAAACCACGGACTAGCCAGCGCAGCGTAACACATTCTACACACAAGATGAATAGACGACCTTATAAAGGTTGCCGGCAGACGCCAGATGCAGGTCGCAAGTATGGATGGACAGGTATGCCTGGAGGTCCAAAGGGAAGGCCTCGTCCAGCAGTAGACGTCCTACGGCCGAAATGATGATATATCTGCTTGTTGAAGGTGAACTTTTCAAAATAATTTATTACACAATTAAACCCCACACGTATTATATATTCTGCTTTGGATAAATAAATCTTCTTATCTTTTGGCTTCTCTGTCAAGCGAGAATATAATCCGAGTTAAAAGGGAGATACAAATAATAACCATGAAGAGGTAGTTTAACTATAGACAAACTATCAAAACCGTCATCCCAAATTGTCAAACATATCCAAAGCGTGCACGACGAAGAGGCCCAAAAGCCTATGACGTCACTTCTTAATGTCTAGTTCCTATGTCTCTAGATACCAGCTTTTCTTTATTTATTCACAAGTAACATGATGGAATTTTTACAAGTTTTATTCAGCATTTCTACCATACAGTCCATCACATTTCACTAAAATGTATTACTTACTTTAATTATATACATTTTCGAATAGTTTATAGTCTATTCCATTATTTTTATAAAGAAAAACTACATTTTTAAAAACAAACAATAGAAAACATGACACACTCTGGTGCGATTCTGCCATAACTCAATTGGCTTCTGTAAATAGCGATAGCAATTTTATCATTATCAGTATAAAGATGTTAAATATTTTCATAAAACACAACTTAATGGCAAATAACTTCGTGGTTCACTCATATTTGACTGCTATCTGTCACACGTTTCGATTGTGACAAGCTTCTATTAAAAGAACAGGTGTCAATTGCCAACTTGTATACATATCCCAAAACTCATTGCATCCGTAAAACCTTTTCACTCGTATTCTCCATGTTCAACGCAAGAATCGGCGAAGTTGTTGCAAGCGAGTTTAACCATGTTTTATCATTGCTTAACACAGGCTATATCGGCGCACGCGACCCAAAAGACACAATAAGAAGTTCGCCTGTGCTTGATAACGGTCAGATCAAGATATATGTATCTTGCTCCACATTTAAATTGCACTCGCGTCATCAGGACAAAAATACAAAACAAATATTTGATGAAAAGCTTTTAACGCAAAGGGAAACAGTATTAGATCTTTTATTTAACTCTGTTTCGTGTTATTTGATTTTTAAGGAATTAATTAATTATTCAATTTAATAGCGTTTATGTAAAATTGGGGCTCGAAACGGAATTTAATTAAAAATGACAATATAAACAAAACGGTTTATTTGGCAGACAGAAAAGAAGCATTTTGAATGAAGAATAATTAGTGTCTTATATTCATAGAAGCTTATGAAATAAAAATTGTAGCGCGAGAGAGAGAAACGTGTCGAGGGCGTAGTTTTTTATAAAAAAGTGGGCATCGCATAATAGCCAGCTTGTTAAGAAACAGTATAAATGATCCTCACAGAACTTTATCAAATTACTTTATCCGCAAGAATAAATTGTAATCTGCAATGATAACAAGGAAACTATTGTTTCCAGTACATATAGTGTATAATATAGTGAAAACTATCTATCGTAAAAATGAGAAAGTCAGGAACATTTTCAGTGAGATATCCTTCATCTGACATCTGATTCATCAAAGTCGACCACAGACAACTGAGCGGAACGCACTAAAATAAATTGCCAACCTCATTTTATTGTTTTGAAAAGATAAAACACAAATAATTACATGAAAAGGTACGGTCTACAGCAAGCGTTCGGAATGCGGCTTTTAGCGAGAAGAACCGGCTAAAAACTCGGCTATTACATTTTTCAAAAATAGTGTGTCCCAATTCGCGTGGGATTCACACAAAAAATCCATTGATACGTACAATTTGGAGTCATCGACCAAAAAGAATTTAAATGAAATATTGTACAATATTGGACACGACAAATGCAATCCCAATGATCGACTGACCACTAAAAGTCTTCAAAACTATGTCTCACAACGTAATAGGTACGTCGGTGAAATCGTTTTTAAAACTACTTAGGCTTTGGAAAAGATGTGACAGAGTGAGCTACTCATTGCGACGGAGGGGCGGTTAGTAGGTAATTGAAAAGATCTTGAACATGAACGAAAATTACATCATTGAGAAATCGTTAATTCAGTGTATTTCTATTTCCACATACTAAGATTTATTATGACCGTATATTCGGCAAACTAGCCAGCTGCGACCTTACTACCAGCTCGGAAATGAGATCCTAGATTACATCAAGGCACCCTCTCTCTGGATATATTATATGGACCTATAGTGTGACGGACATAGGATACTTTGCTTTGTTAAATATACGAAAAGTATACTTTTCTTTAAATAATTAGGTTTCTTACGTCGCCTGTGATCTGGTTGTAGTGTATAGGTATCGAACTTTAATTGCATTGATTTGGGGTTTTAAAATTAAACACCTCCGTAATAGATATTGATAGGTTAAGCTAATTTAGGGTGTTTTTACTTTGTTTCCATCTCGGCGTCGAGCGGCGAAGGTCTCAGTACATACTTAAGGATCCGAATGATCCAATTACAGTAACCAATACAAATCTATCAGACTCCCTCGAGGAAAAAGCCAAAATAAGCAGGAGGGTTCTGTGTAGGATTCGTACAGAAAACAGTCGACGTCGAAAGCGCCGAGTCCTCAGGTTGATCTCTTCCCCTCGACGGCCCATGCCAAGGTTCGATTCTCGCAGGAGATATCCTTACGCTAGTCGTGTGAAAAACACTCCCGAAGCGCGCTGCCCACCAGCGTCACGAGGATAAAAAGCGTATAAAATAAATATCGTCTTCCATGGCCCGATTTCAGTGAATGTGAAATGAACCTATAGTTAATTTTGAAGTTGATATTATATTTTACGTACCTGTACAACGCCTTCTGCTGGACGCTCTAGCATAACACAGCAGTGCTCCAAGGAAGAAAACGGATGACAGCATCTCCGCTCTGCCCACTACACCCGTCACCTGAAAATATAAGAAAAGTTTTATTCATTGCAACGTGAGATGATATCACTTTTACATACCACTAGTTTATATACACATCAAATAGCGACCCCGCACGTGCTTCGCGACGTATATAGTTGCCGATTGACAGCAAAATTACAAAATGACGCGCCATAATATATTGAATTCATTTGTTACAAAAAATGTGACAAATGAATAATCCCTCAACCGGTTTTGCGAAACTTCACGGAAACATTGAAATAAATAGTCCAAAAAAAGCCTAAACATTCGCTTTGGACAGATGAGCCCAATATTGATTTATAAATTATATACACTAGATCGATTAAATCAGTCGCTAAGTTCTTCGAAAATCCGCTAGATCCAGCGACAAAGTCGCTAAGACGGCAACACTGCATTTTTGCGTATTTTTTGGACACCTATCCAAGTGTTGTCACCATAAAGTACCAACACACCACAGTAAATAAAAACTAGTTTAGAGTTTATGTTATAGTTTGTCTTTGACGGATGATGCAATTGATGATTTAGAGTTTCGACATAGACGTGCATGTTTTGAGTTATTTTGCAATTATTTAAAGATACCATCAATGCTCCTGCAGTAAAGGCTTTCAATGTTATTTCTTTTGTTTTTATGGAGCAATATCATTTAATAGTTATTCAAATTATATTAACTAAATATTTACTTATATTAATATTTAAATAATTGAGCAATGGGCCGAATTATATTCGAACTATAATTTAGTTGAAATGAGTTTTCTATTCATCCACATCTCATTTTAATTCCATCAACCCATCAAGTTTAAATTAAAAATTAAATACTTAACGCAAATATTTTGCCCAGTTCGTAAACTATCCCGCCGACGTAACATAATTTAAACTTTGTTCTAAATAGTAACAGGATTTTAAACTGAATATTTTCACCCAGTCGAGAAAACCACAGACAGCCCAAGGCAGGGGCCAGTTGATCAAAAAGCTTTATCAATTAATAGGTACTTGAACAAACAGAAACGTTTGAGGTACTGTAGTAAAATTGTTCTTTTTGAATGAACTACTCGCTGTCTGCCCATAAAGCATAAGCATCACAAGTTCACACGGACTGGGTGGCGAAGACAGCTCGCCGAGATATTGACACGCACTAGCGCAAGGGCGTCTTCTGCGCCGATCCATAGCTAACTGAAGCGAGTATAGTCGTATATATTTCAAGTATAGGACAGGGAATAAAACAAAAATTAATTAATTTTTCTTTGACCGTTGGCGCCATCGTAATTACTTATGGGTAAGTTTGATTTAGTGTAATGTAGTATAAATTCATACCTGTGAATACATCGCGTGTCATTTTAGATAAATAATAACAAGGAAACGAAAGGAAATAAAAGAAAAAATAATAAGGAATAAATAAGGAAAGTTCTTAAACGTAAAAGAACCTGTCCATTGTGAAGTTTCTTAAAGTATTCTGTTTCAAGTAAAATATTTCTATGAAAAATAAAACGGCACTCCAACAAATTATGTCGCTACATCCTTGTCAATATCTCACTGTAAGTTTAAATCCCGCGCTTTTTTTTACAATGTCTTAGTTATTACTAAGCAGCGTTTACATTACAGCGTTACAATTTTCCGTGCAATTCATAAAATGCCTTGATATTGTTATCAAGGCATTCAAAAGGCAATTAGAAAAAGGCATTAGCAACGATAAGAAAAGAAAAGCAGTCTTCATTTAATATTAGATAGAATAATGACGTTAATTAAGGCACCTTGAATAACATTCTAAAGGGACGGTCTTCAAAGGCGTGTTAAGAAAAAGCAAAGTGCAATACTCCTTGTTAAAGGAAATTATCCAGAGAAAATATTGAAAGCGTCTGGGAAAGTATGGGAAAATGGAGGTGACCGCCGTTTAATAGTGGAAGCCGCTTTGCTAGCGACGTGGGCACAATAAAAGAAAAATATCATTGAAAGTTTGGATTAGAGTTAGATTAGTTTGGAGTTTTGGATTAGTATCTATATTTAAATCACCATCGAACATCGAGTTTGTTTGAACACGTCTTTCGTTCCAAAACTGCATGATTTTCATGGCCTTATTTAAGTGCACCACCAGTCTATGGAACCACCTGTCTGCAGAGGTTTCCAAATCAATGTGCCTCTGTATTAAAAGGTAAAGACGTCTATGAGTAGAAGAGCGCTTATCCTAGATGAATCCTCTGCCTGTTTGCCTCTAGGTATGTTGAAGCTAAAACACAGAAAAACGCCCATACATAGACTGGATTTTTGCGTCACTGTTATGTTTGATCTATAATTACTTATGAACGAATAAGTATCATCATTCAATGATGTTTTTATAATTATTAAATTACTGATTGATTCTTTTTACATTTGGCCGTTAAAATGTAATAATTCAACATTTTCAGGCCAGCCGTCTAAACCGTTTGAATTTGTATTATTAGGAACCTCGTAGCTAAGTGGTACGGTTACGACTAAGTAAGAGACATCAAAACATTTGTTGGCAACAGCGTCAGAGCGGCGAACGACGTTGAGCGGCGTCGGCTTTGTTCGGTTCGATAGTCGACACCGACAGAGCCCTGTATAACCCCATAAAAAATCGTCCAATTAGACACCGCGGGCTCACAGAATACCAGCGTGAAACAGTACAAGTATTGTTTTGCGTATGTGTGATTCTGATAACTTAAATATACCGTTTAGGCACGGTATAATCCTGCCAACTCAACCAAAAACGAAATCGCAGCACGGAAGTCGATAATTACAGTTATCCCCTATATCGTAATGAAAATAAATGAAATATATATTTTTAATCAGCATAAAGAGACAAATGCAGCTCGTTGAACGTGAAAATGAATCTAGCACCGGTTCCTAGCTAAACTCACCGAGAAATTAACTCAGTGGTTTTATGGTTCTATGCTTATTTCATATGTTTATAATAATAATAAAAAGCAAATGAGTATGTCTTTGAAAACGTTGGTTACAGAAATTCAATTAAAAGTGAATCAACTCTATAAAAGACAGCATCAACTGTAGTGAAGCTGGTGTTAAGTTCCTGAGGTTGTGTAACTAGTTTCCAAGTAAAACGGTTCGTAATGAAGTCATGGTACGGGCCTGGGGCGACCTGACAACACTAACTATGTTTGCTGTTTTACTCGGCTGAATATGGCGCGGCGCTTCTAGCAGAGGTGGCCTTAAAATATACCTTTATGCTGTCTTTTATCTGTTTTTATTATATATCGGACAGCATTCTACTTGAGTTCTGTAAGTCTGATATAACTTGAAAGGAGCCGGTGTAATTAGTACATCATCACTAAGACACTCGGCCAGCCACTTCGACGGTGGCCTTGCAAATACCTCACAAATTGGACATTGCTATACGTACTGAGAAGCGAACCCGATATATATCGCTCTGTGGGAAAAGCAGTATAAATACACCGCCCAGCTAGTGTCAAGCCATTCTCTTTTCAGAGCAGGGATCCAACACCTCACCTGTGACGTCACGGGAATATACAAGAGAGCTCGGCCACTAGTCTGTGCATGCTTCTAGATAGAATGAGGCCACGGCACGCCATAAATGTGTGGCTAAATACGTTTTAATCCGGGTAAATGGAAGAAATTGGATCAATATCCAATTTCGTATTAAATCTCTGTGAGCCTCAAGTGACATAATTAGATAAGCTTAATCCAATGGACGATTCTTTGGTGCTTGGCTTCGTTACACTACCTCCAATAAGTTTTAAAGTTCAGAATTATTTAATAGTAGCGTTCCGACCTAACTTTGCGAAATTTTCTTGAATTTTACCTATTAGATTTTTGCCGAAGGATTTTCATGCAGATTGAATGTCATTGGATATATTATGAAATAATTATTCTGCGATTTAAATTATGAAAGAATAATTAATTAACCATAAAAAATAAATAAATACATTGTTTTGTAATTTTGGCGTGCTTTCGCAAGTCAATTAAATAAGAATATTTCAAATACTGTTAGGATACATCTCGGTAGAAATTTTCAAGCAATATTGCATGAAAATCGGTCCATTATTTTAGGAGCCAGAAAGCCACACCTTGTCTATAAATTAATAAACATTCCCACCACCGTTGTCTATTTCTCTCATAATATGACAGCGAGAATATAATTTGAATATAACAGCGAGGTGTTGTTTCCGGTGAAACCATGCGCGTCCGCCATTTTGTACTGGTGTCGCTGGATTTTACAAGGCGAGACCGCTTAACGTCTGTACGTGCAGGTTATTACCTAATCCTAAGATCTTTAATGTTGTCGACATTGAGCTATGTCATAGATTTATTTATTTACGTTAAACACATTTAAAGTTTATTTTATTTGTAACTTATATGATCAAATAAAAGTGGTTTTTTATTGTGTTTTTTATTAGAAGCCAAAAAAGACATCCGTTTTGTAAAACTGTTTTACTAATTTGAGACTTGCTGGGATATTCAATTGAGATATCTCATATTTTCTAAATTCCTAAAGCTTTAGCTAAATGTTAAACCTAATATGAGATATTATCTTACATTAGCAACCCTTAATATCAAATATTAGGAGAATATTAGCCTGGGATCGTTTTTCTGACATTTTAAACTTTACAGCATAGCCAGGAAATTATTGTTTTAAGCACAAAATCTACTATCTGAAACTATATTTCAGAAAGCTTAAAATGTTTTGTTTTTATCCTCAAAAATAAAAACGGTTTCTGGCAATAGGCATCCTTACCCAACATGAAAATTCGGTCTAACGGCAGAATCTTATTTTTACGATCTCTATTCGGAAAATTAGAAAAATATTCATTCCATTTGAATAGAAAAGTTACCTTAGTCAGCCACCAGTATCCTCACTAATTCAGTGAAACAGTACAAGTACTATTGAATGCTAGTATTGTAAGCCCGTGGTATCACGTCGGACGAGCCGGCCCAATAAAGGCACTCGCCCGGTCACTGTCAAGCCCTTTCCCAAGAGCGAATTAATTATACATTTGTATTCTTAGCGGCGTTCGAACCTGATACCGATGAGGCTAGACCACATGGCCACTCTGCCCTAATAGTCCAATTTAATATCCACCTAGTTACGTCGGGCCATCAGTGGATGAAAACACTCGTAATTGTACGAAAGCTGTCATAGGAGGCTCAATTAATTAGAAATGTTGTGAATGCTTCAAATTAGTTAACAGAATATATTAATATAGAAATTAAATTACATTTCAATTAATAAGATTGGTTCGTTTCATTCCCAAAGATCAGTAACAGGGTTTGGGTTTTAATTGAATCTTTTTTTTTATTCTTGACACAAATTTTACAGTATGTGTGTTCGATTAAAGCCTCAAATTAAGGAAATTACTTTTATACGTTATTTTGTGATCGATGAAGTGTTCATACAGTTTGTAATAATCATGTTAGTAGAATTTTCATGGAAACGTTGGCAAACAAGCAGGATGCTCACCTAGGACAACCTTTTTCCCGCCCGTGGACACCCGTAGCCCTTGCAAGACCACGGGCGCCTTGCTGGCTTTATGAATTTAATTAAAATTTCAAAATTGAAAATGTTTATAGGTAAATGTTATGATACGGCGTGATTTTAAGACCGATCCATACAATTATCTTGAACTAGCAAATCCGACAAACGTTGGTTTGACATATGAATGTGAATGAAAGATATATGCTGTCGCGGAATTTTTATAATATTATCAAACTTGACAACTTTTCTCTAGAACTCAATGATATGCCTCTCGTCGTTAAGGCAGCTTTCGTAAGAAACATTATCATTCGACATCTTTTCTTCGACCTACATTGCAAGCCCGATACAACCTTTTCATTTTCGGGTTACTGTAAAGCCTCTGTTCTGAAAAAATAACCGGTAAAAGAACCATCAAAGTCGGTTCAAAGATACGGAGAACACCCCCACCAACGTCATTAAGTTGCGTATTAAGTATAAGTTTAACTGCTTAAAACCTGTTAACTGCCTAAGTTATAGAGATAGACATTCATATTTAATGTAAACAAATTCACAGCTTGATCTAAAATCATTCCAACAGAGATAATATAGAAACAACATTGAAATAAAGTCATATACATACATAACAGAATGTTAAGAACTACAGTCAACAATTGACAAACGATTCGATAAAATGTAAAATAAAATGGGATAAAAGGCCGTGAGGGTCGGATGTGGCTTTAAAACTGTTAAGTGATGTCGATTGTTCAAATATTTAATGTGTTTCATTTTATTTTAATTAAATTTAACTATACAAGTCTTGTAGGTAGTTGGAATATATTTTATACTAATACAGTGGAATCTCCATAACTCGAAGCACGTTTAGTCGATTTCCGCTGATCTTATAACTAAAAAAATTCGGGATCTCCAATTAATTGGAATTAATTTATTTTTTATTCTATAGCAGACAACGGAGCAAGTGGGTCTCCAATATGGTAAGAGAACACCGCCGCCCATGAACAACCACGCCACAGTCCGCGCATTAGCTGTGTTGCCGGCTTTTAACGCCGCTTAAGCGGCACTTTTGAGAGCCTCTTATATACTCACTCACTCTGAGAAACGCAGTACAGGTAGTTTATAGTTCGAACAAAGTATTATTTCCCTACGAGTAGTTGATAAGAATATTTATTCTCTGTGACTCGGATTTCGTCGTAGTTAGTCAAATATTGTGGCGTCTTGGTGTCGTGATTAGGTCATGGTTAGGTTTTTCTAGTGAGTTAAAATTTATGTAAATAAATGCGTACCATACATACAACTCCACATGTCGAAAAATATTCTTATAAACCGCACCTTTACAAGTCAAAGTTTAAATAAATAAAGCCTATGTATCTCGAAATTCTTGTTAACTCATAAGCTCGAATGTTTTAGCATTTCCCTTGACATTCGAGTTACCAAGATCCCACTGTATTATATACAGGTCATTTGTGTGTTGATGATGTAGGGGCAACCTTAGGATTTACTGAACTGATCTTGAAAATACTTTCACTAATAAAAAGCTACGTTGTTAGTGAGTAACATACGCTATGTATCAACACTATGTATTATAATCGGCGTCAAGAAACACAACGAAATAGTGGGTTATGGTGCGGTTAGCCACGGGCGGCGGCGTTCTCTTCCATATAGCGGATCCATCTGCTTCGTTGTCTTAACCACCATACAAAAATGAGTGTACATCATCCGGTTCATCGCAGATGTGGCGATTTAAAATGTGATCTAAGTCTATGCTTGATCTTAACTTGAAACAAGGTTAGTTATCTTCAATTATTGGCTAATCATGAAACCGGATGCCAGAGGCAACGTTTGAAGTGTACAAGGCGAATTTTCTTGTAGTCTTGTTTACATTTATCCTTTAAAAGAACACTTACAGCTTCCGTGTGGATGGGGTGAACAGCGAACAAGATGGCTGCCACGAAACTCGCGAACTCTGGGAGAAACATAGCGCACACTCTGAAACAAAGAGGATCCTCATTAGAAGTAGGTCATTGCTCTAATTACGCCTCGAAGGCTTTGTATTTAATACGTGAAACATTAATATTTCTTTCTGCCGAAATTTATTTATTACGAAATAGCGCTTACGTGAATATTCTACAATATATGTAATGAAAAATATATAATACTTATTAAGTTTAATTTTAGTATTACTTAGTCTACAATAGGATTATAGTCTATAGGTAATTAGGACTTTAGATTGGATGCCTAGTGCGAACCCCGTCGGCTCCACTTGGGCTAAAAAGACTTGGACGTTGACTTGTATATCCCTCTGAAAGGAAAAGGGAGTTGATTGACAGACAGTTGGTGGTTTTTGCGGTTCATAGTGTCCGTGGTGTTGCTTCGGACGAGCCAACCTTAAGTGCGTTAGTGCGTCCCTTGAATAATAATAAAAACATCAGTAACCATAGCTATGTAAATACTTAACGAGATATAGGTATTTTCTGCGGAGAAACTCCGCTTTTTTACATTGCTTATCATGCATTACAAGAAAATAACATTATATATATTTACATACATGACTTTATTTTATTACTTTATTATAATTCTCTATCAAGTTACTCTTTCCTTCATATAAAGAAATTCGTTTCGTTAAGTAAAAAGCACTATTTAACGCTTCAAGTATTTAATACTTTTACGTGAACAATATTTACGTTGGAACAAGTATTTTTCTTGAATTGCTTGGAAAATCGCTTACGGGCAGTATCATAATCATATTTATTATTTATAAATATAAAAAATATATTATAATATTATTTTTAGTATATATAAAAATGTATAAATAAAGCGAGACATTTGAGTGACTCTGTTCTTAACTTCTTAACTGTTTCCGCTATGATAATTCTATCTTAGATTTCATACTTCGAAACAGTGAAACACTCTGCATACCACTTTTTATCTTTTTGGCTTCTATGGTCTTTTGGTCACAATTTTACCAGTGTCTGTATAATAATTACTGCCAGAACTTTGTGTGTCATGTCACTTGTATACTATTCAGTAGTTAAGAAAAAACTTTTAGTATATTCCGTGCTTTTACTCGAAACATTACTTTTAAATTTTATCCTTATGCCAAGAATCCAGCTAAATAATAAAAAAAAATGTTTAAATTTTTTGGTAATACAAAGCAGATGGAAAAGATTTAAAAAATATATTTTTAAAGTTATTTGTTTTAAAATTTATTTTTAATTCTTACTAAGAAAATCTTACACATTCTTGCTTCTTTTTACCAAAGACAGTGAAACAAACACAGTGAAACAGTAATTGTGCTGTGTTTCGCTCAATGAGGATATCGGAGGCTCTTTTATTATACAGCTCAAGCGGCGCGAATTGTGGCGCGGAAGACAGAATGCCCAAAAACACGCTCGGTTGTGGGACGACAAACATCGAGGTGATAACGATGAAAATTTACATTTGAATCTCTGCCGTTTATACTTTCTTATATGTATTTTTATAGAAAGGTTCTTTAATAAACAGAAAACGCGCCCCGCAACAAAGACACCGACTATTCCTAATAAAAACGGGTAAGAGAGAAAGACGTATGAATAGAGTAATATTCTTGTTGGATATGTTTTATTCATACACAATTGAAACATTCAATAGACCTAGGAAGGTAGAATACATCTAAATGCAGAAGGCATTCTGAATAACGTAGAACCGGTTCGGCAGTGGCGCAGTTGTACCATTTAAGGCATATGAACCATCAAATCGAAACTTTTCAATCATACTCACAGACGATTAAAATACGGAAAATAAAACTTGTTGGCCGACAGCTAACGCTATTATTTTAATTGAGACTTGCTCAACAAACAGAAACAAAGGGTAATGAAATATAAATCATCTTATATAATATTCTTATAATTTTCTTGTGTCATTAAAAAATTATCTGCGGGCCATACTGTGACTCTTTCATTGAAAACCATTTGTACTAAATTTACATAAAAACTGCTTAGCCCTAAAGAAAACATTAGACGTGTTTTCGTTAAATTCGTAGTTGAAATAAAAATAAAGCCTACAAGATGTCAGTATTAATGAGCTGTTCTCGCTTCAAACAATGGGAGCCCGTGCAATTTTGTCATCTCACAAGCCGATCGTTAACAGAGTGCGGTCAGGTCAAAGTCATTTTGGATCGTTAAGCCGACCGGTGCCTGCAATCTTACTACCCGAGAACATGAATGCAATAGGCATGCTTCCTTTGTCATTGAATGCATGTACCTTTACACGCACACCTCTCCATACGATTGAATCCTATGTAAATTTATTCCAAACTCAAAAGGCGTTTTTAATGATCAATGATTTTTTAAACGCTACGTTTATTTATTTAAAAATACAACAAAAGCAAATCAAAAATACAATTTTAGTATGGCGGGCCGGCTCGTCCGAATTCATGAACGCATACTGTTTCGCTGAGTGAGTGAGGATATGGGAGGCTCTTACAAGTACTGCTTAAGCCCACCACTTATCCACCAGGTCCTTTGTCCGCTATGCCATGTTAAAACTAAGGATACACAAGGTTTGATGTGTGCGTCGGTTTCATTATAAACTGTTCGTCAATAAGAGCAAAGTGAGTTAAACCTAACTAATTATAATGGTCTCAAAATCCTCTGTGAACCAACATTTTACTTGGAGTAAAATGAAAACACCTCGGTCGGAGAGATACCAGGGGCTCACAGAATACCATTGAGTTAGTAAGGATATCGGAAGTTCTAGAAATAATACCGCTTAAGCGGCGTGAAAAGCCGGCAATAGCAAAGCGTATATTGAGACACGGTTGTCCAGGGGCGGTGGTGATTTCTTAACATAACTAACCCCAGGTGGGTTCGAAGCATAAAAAAAATAATCTCAAAATTTAAGCTGCTTTATATTATGATGTAAACACGCGTTAACTCAGCGTATGTAACAATAACAAATTAGCAAAAAGGTTACTTATAAGGAGGAGAGAAAAGTTCTGTTGTTCTAACAAAGCGGTTTAAAGGCCGTATCAAAGTTCCCTATGCCTGCGAGTGCTTCTATTTTAAATAAATGCTTTTAATGTATTTATTAGTAGTCGGTGTGACCCAGTCAATCATATCAGTCAAATTGTCATGTAAAAGAGATTAAACTGAATATAATATAGTTGGGAACTTCCTATTTATCAGAAAGGTCAACCGTTAGTTCGTTAAAACGTTCTCCTTTTGAAAATTGATTTCATTTGTGTAGAATGTTGCAAGGCATCAACAACAAAACATGAAAACGTCGACCTAAATATATAATAGAATATAATCTCAAAAAATTTAATGGTTTTTCTATAAAAAACGGGTCGCACGCGGGCGGAAGGCTCAATTATTCGTAATAGTTATAGATTCTGTCAGTTCTTGTAAACGATACCAAAGGCTCACAGAATACTCAGCATGAAATGGTGATGGTGGTGGTTAAAACGGTACTTTTACTGCATCGCTGAGTGAGTTGCGTTATCGGAGGCCCTTAAAAATTCGGCTTACGCGGCGTAAAAACCACTAATGCGAGGACCATGGCGCAGTTGTATATGGTCGTCGGTGTTCTCTTACAATATAGGAGAACCACCTGCTCCATTATCCGCTATACCATAAAAAGGCTGTAACAATATCCAAGGCACCAGCCGATTTCATCGTTATAGAGAAAGATCATTTTTAGAGAAGCCTAGTCTTAATACAATAGGAACTTAAAATAATACACTACAATAGTGTGTATTCGCATATTATGTTAATCTTAAACTATAGTAATAAAGTCTAACACACTAAGGCCCCTACCTAACATACTAGTTGAACTTAGGATAGAAATAAGAGCCGCACCGGCTCCGTTGTCCGCTACACCATAAAAATGTGCCAGCCAAATCAATATATCTGAACACTCGTTCGCAGCGACTTCCGCGTTGCAAGCGTAACCCTGTTGGCATGTCAGCACCGCAGCTTCTAAACACACCGTAATTGAGAGCGCGCCGGCGAACTTGGTCCGGGATGAAGGCAGTCCTTACTCGTTAGTGACTTTTTGTGCCGCTGCCGAATCTCTAGCGGAGTTGGCGAACGTTTATACCTCCGCGTAGTTTGCTTTCGAGCTTGTATGTAATGAGTTCTGCGACTCGATGCGATGTGCATTGGCGTGGCTCGTGTTGGAACTTTTGGAATACTCATTTTTTTTTTTGATGAAGTTTGGCTGCTATCTGAGGCTGGAACGGAATAGAAGGGGTCTGTTTGAAGTATGTTTGGCTTCTCAATAACTACATTTAAGAGGCTAATATTTACTGTTTAGTAGCATGAAAAATATTAAGGTCAGATTTCGGAACGTCCGTTCTCTATCAATAGTTGTGTTTTCTATGACCACATGGGCTTAGGGGTACCCATATGGTTTGCTTCGCCGTTTCGCACTCATCTATTGTAATAGATGAGTGCATTGGTGGGCAATGCTAAATCATAAGTGTTTAACCAGTTATTAAAATAAACTGAAGACTTTTTCGTATCGTCTTGAATTTAAAAAAAAAGTTGTATGCTTTAGTCTATTGAACAATAATAAATTAATTAAATAATCTGGTGGTAGTCAAGTCAAAACTCATTAAATTAATTTCTTATCGGATACTAAATGTCTGTATGTCTATTTATCACTATGCACTTCAAAGGCTTTAGTAGCGTGAAATATTGAGTAAACTTCTTTCTAAAAAACTGGTTTGCGTCTAGTACGACTTTTGAAATTCAATTGTTTTTATTTGTGAAGCTATTCCGAGCGAGTCGGCCGCAATCGCACAAGTGTTTCACAGTAGCTTTACTGTTGTCACATTGGTGTCCCTGTTTTTGTTCTATGCCTGTTTTTAAATAGCGTTCCGCGCCACCTAATTTTTGATTTATGATTTATTATTTTATTACATTCTATTGTGATTATTAATGTAACAAGGAGTCCTTATAATTAAGATAAATACTATACTGGATTGTTTTGATTAATTATACGAGGAAACTATCCCTTTTTACTTTACTTGTGGCTTTCTTCTCCTTCTTACTGTTTTTTTGCTACCGCTTTTTATTTGCTGGCTGATGTCTGTTAGTTTTTTAGCGTTGGCAGCACTGCTTTCAAGTTGCAGACCGCAGCCGCGCTAACACTTGAAAATCCATTGCGACGCAAGCGCACGCTTCTATGCTTCGTGCGACCAAAACGGAATAGGAAATATTTCGTAACATTTTCCTTTGAAGTGGAGCATTTTTGTTTGAAGGGTCCTTGCATATTCTTTTGTGTTACTGGCCCCAAAGTGAACGGTAGCGCGTTTCACTCCTCATTAATAACAACATATTGTTGCCATGGCAACTTGTAGATTTTCAT
Source organism: Delias oraia (assembly GCA_018230265.1). Lineage (NCBI taxonomy): Eukaryota > Metazoa > Arthropoda > Insecta > Lepidoptera > Pieridae > Delias > Delias oraia. The sequence goes on from DWCF01001142.1 coordinate 26,558, forward strand.
CTCAAAGAGGAAAGTCGTAAGAATACTCCGTTACACATGACGCGACGCGACGTGAAAACGGAAAATATTAAAATAGAAGAAAATTTACAACATATCGCTTGAGTCTCAGAAGATGTAACATTGAGATATAAATATAAATGTATTGATAGTATTTAGTTTCAGAACATAATCTCAAAATAATTTTAACATTACAAGCTACCTTGACAAACTAGTTAACAACCGCTACTAAACTCCTTAAGTGCTGCATCTATTTTAATGCAATACACAACACAAAGCCTATACAATCATTCCACAAGTGAGCTTTTTTATCGTATTGCGTGCAAGCATACGAGGGCACACGAGGGCTGAGGGTGACCACGGGCGCAGGAGCGGTAATTCTAGTCTCATGCTTGTTTGCCGTCGTTACAATTTCAGCGTGAAAGAGAGCGACGGCGCGGCGTGCACGTAGTTCATGGCCGATGCATGGTGTATTCTCTTCGTGGCAAGTATCGGCTTCTCTCGCCCTTGCCGCGGCGAGAGCCCTCATTGATTCCCTTTAGCAGCTACTTATACATTTATTTAAAGTGCAATGGACGTGTTGCTACGCAATTATTGCAATCTACATAATAGACGCTTCTATTCGACCGAAGCTAATCAATCACGCCGTTGCGCCCCTGCATCAATTCAGTCGGATATGTAATCATGCCACATGCTGGTGCATTGCAACGCAATCAAAAGTCATTTTACCACCAGGGTATCATATAATTACCGTCCATAGATCTGCTTAACAAGCTGATATACTTAGTAGCCTTTTTTGAATGAAAACATCTGGTCTTCATTTTTTATTGTATAGAATAACGGAAAAAGCAGATCTTCTCTTTAGTAAAAGATCACCAATCGATAGTAGCTGTACCACGATCCACGTTTCAGTTTTAATACCGGCTCTTTAAGTTGCTTAAGTGTACCTTCACGGGCCTACGGCACCCTCGCTCACTCAGTGAAACAGCACAAGTACTGCTTGCTACTGGTATAATGTGAACCCGTTTTATTATGTCGCACGAGCCGGCCTTTGAGTCGCTCTGACTCGCCGCGCCACTATCAAGCCCTTCCAAAGGTCGAATAAATTATAGATCTTTATTCAGACCGAGCTTCAAACCCCAAATATGTGTCTTCGATTGGCTCACAAACAGGCTCGGCCGCTTTCGGACTACAATTGAAATATATTTATGATGGTTCGAATGTTTTTGAATGTTCCTACTCCGAAGAAGTTTTTCTACTGACCAATATACATTGATTTGGGCAACCCTACTGTACCTGCAACTCTCGGTTGTGCAGACTCTTTTTTCGCTTCATTAGGCCCCGAATGATCCTGCGCTCTTCTTGTGTTTGGGCTAGGAAATTTCCTTATTCGCGCAATTTCGAGAGCTGGAATTGCCCGTAATTTTTAAAAGATAATTTATGTATATTTCAAATGTGAAATATTCCAGTTGTGCGCACTTTTAGGTTGGGCAAAAGACTAATTGGCAGTTAGTGAAAGGCAACTATTGTTTTCCAATTCACTTGACACCCTCGATAATCTTAATATAGTATTTAGTCCTTTGTCATATAAAGATGATGTCACACCCGAATCGGTGATTGCGGCGTGGTTGTTGATAGATGGCGGTAGTCTCTTGCCATCAGAGAGCCCGTTATCTGTTATATAATAAAAAAATATACGCAAGCCTCCTCGAGCTGTAGATGAAGGTTATTTAATTTCAATCTTATAATTTATTCTGTCATTAGCAGGGATTGACAATAACTCGGCGAGTGGCTTAACACTGTCGCACCCGTACATACATACATGACATTCATTAACACATTAAAACAAATATAGCATAGAAACACGATAAAAAGATTGATAGCGAAAGTCATCATTCAGCTTTCGGCGCTAGACAGGTCTTTGAGTAACGAAAGTTTGAGCATTGGATTATGAATGGAGGCTGAATTGTGCAACATTAGGCTGCTATTATGCTCTCAATAGGATTATTCGATCAATGTGAGATCCGTATGCAAGCGGCAGGCATCATGAACTTAAAAGTAGCTCCATTATATCTTCATTGTTAGCTGAGATTTTTACTGCAAGTGATTTAAACTCATTAAGTTACGTTCTGTATATGTACTCAGTTATAAGTTCAAATTACTATATCGATGCTAATCAAATTTACCTACTCTAATAAAATTTAAGTCAAAGACTTATACTACACTTACTACTACATAATACACAGGATTTAAATTGCACGACATATTTTGTCAGTTTATGCGATTTTTAACCATTTAAAAACAAATAAAAGTATTATATTCTTTAATATAATGATAGTTTTACAATCTTAAGAGAATACTATAATGTTTGAATCATACATATTGACTCGTGGAAGAGCCATGCTGAAGCATATGCCAACGCACTAATTGGGACGGCTCGTTCGAAGTGACATACACAGAATACTCAGCATGAAATGGTAGTTCTACTTGAAGCAGAGCTTCTACATTGTTTTGCTGAGTGAGTGATATCGGTGAAACTTAAAAAAGCCGCTTAAGCAGCGTAAAAATCCAGCAACACAACCAAGGCGTGGACAGTGAAGCGGTTGTCCATAGGCAGTGGTATTTTCTTACTATATGGGAGAACCATTTATTCTCTTGTCCGCTATAACATAATCCCTTAAAAGGAACGAATAAATTTACAATTATTTTTAAATTATATTCAGATCGGAGATTTTAAACCGGGCCCAAGACGTCACGGTATCTTACAATATCGCTCGGTCACGAGCCTCAGAATACCCCATAATGCTCATTAGAATAGTAAAAATAAAATCAATTATTTTACAAGCAGCTACAATTTTTTTCGTTCTATAGCAAGCAACGGAGCAAATGGGTCTCCTATATGGTAAAAGAACACCGCCGCCCATGAACAATCGCGCCACAGATCGGGCATCGGTTGTGTTGCCGGTGTTTAACGCCGCTTAAGCGGAAATTTTAAGGGCCTTCGATATTCTCACTCGCTCTGCAAAACACAGTACACGCTGAGTATTCTGTGAGCTCGTGGTATCACTTCGGACGACCCGGCCCATTTAGTGCGTCTTCATGGCTCTCCCACGGGTAATTTATCCTGAAATTAATACACAGGCTAGGCTCGACACTTGTATGACAAAATGTCCCGACCGCGGATTATTGAGGCTAACAAAACTCTAGCAAACCGATTGAAAGCTTCTTTATGTTTTGTGAGAGTGATCGTGTGTGTGTTTGTATGTATGTGTCATCTGTATAAATAGGTGCCGACACACGAGAAATGACATTCTGATTGGCAAAGGTCATATCTGTACCAATGTCAGGAAACTGAAGAGTATGGTCGGTTGATCGCGCTACCGGACGCTACTGGTACGAAGTGAATAATTGTTTTTGTGTTGGATGGTCCATTTATAAGCGAAAGCTATGAAAATTATTGCAAAGATAAATATATTTCCTGTGGGAAAGCCATGATGAAGCACATCCTGACGCACTAACGCTCGTCGTCCGGCTTGTCCGAAGCTATAGCGCGGTCTTACAGAATACCAGTGTGAAGAAGTACTTGCAATGTTTCACACTTTTAATATCCTCATAGATGAGCCTTCTATGAAGCGAGAAATATCAGACTCGACACTCAGCGCAAATAAAAATGTATCATTTGTTTTTGAAACAGCTGGGCAGTGGGCGAAACTGTGTCTGAACAATGTCAGCTGTGGGAGAGCGTTTCTGCAGCACCAAATGAACCGGCTCGTCCGAAGCGATAACTTGGGCTCAATAGCTACGGCTCACAGAATACTAGCGTGAAATAGTACTTGCAATGTGTTCCAAAGCGCGGATTGCGGCGCGGTCATCCAGAGGAGATCGCCTGCACAAAAGTTGGAGCATAATGACCGCACATTCTGTTTGGTTGAAGCAAGTTCGGCCAGCTCTGATCAGGCGAGCGCCCGGGCCCCGTGCTTACTGCTAATTACTTGCTTTACTCGCAGCGTCCACCACCAACTTATCCCGAGTTTATGCTCAACATCCACTTTTCCATTTGGATCCCATTAGGGATTTTGGAGGTTTTATTTTATATGATTGTATTGGTGTACGGTTAAATTTTAGATTGCGTTTTTCGTTTTTAGTGTGCTAAGTTATATATCATATTCAATGACGATACAATTACTTAATTGGGAATATATTGTTCATCATTTTTCATTTGACGTCTTAGGGCTGAAATGATGATGATGAGATTGTTTATCTCTTTCTATTCATGATACAAACATTTTCGTAAAATAAACTGATGCACATATCGGGCCTGCTCATCCGGATTGCTACTGCGGGTTCACAGATGACCAGCGTAAAGTTGTACTAAGTTTCACTGAGTGAGGTTACTGGAAGCTCATTGTTTGTCCGCTTAATGGAGATGGAAGCCGATAACACAACCAAAGCGCTGATAGTGATCGCTTCATATCTCTGTATCTGATCCGCCTACCCCGTCTGTTGTATCATAAAAGGCTGGAAATTAAATGTAATGAATAACTTTGTGTTTATATAGCAAAGTAAAGTATACTTATCGAATGACTTTATCGAAACATTAAAATAGTTAAACAATATATAAGTAAAATCAATTAGAATTCTGAGCGCGCTCAACAGTGCTGATTTATTGAGTCCTAACAATGAAAACTTCCAAAATCCATTCTCAATCAAGGGTTAACGACGCAGCTGTGATTCTACTTTAATATCAATTATTTTCAACTTACGCGAATGTGGAGGCATCTATTGAACAACTGGGGACTGAAGCTTCCAATAAATGCTTATTAATTACGATTCCGCCGGCGATTTACGAGCTCACGGCTCACTTCGAATGCTCTATCCCAAATGTTTTTATTGTGCTAATAAGTTTTCATTGTTTCATTGGAATTTAACGAAAGCCTCTTTTGAATTAATCAATTAAAAGTGCTGTTTGAAAGCGGAGTTAATCGAAATTGTTCAATATCTAACATATAAAAGAAAGTCGTGTTAGTTACTCCACTTATAACTCAAGAACGGCTGAACCGATTTAGCTGAAAATTGGCAGGGAGGCAGTTTAGAGCCAGGAGAAGGACATAGGATATTTGGACTTTTTATCTCGTTTGACAGCATTCCATTGAGCCATTGCTTTGTGGCGAAACACATGAATCACGCCACTTTCTTGCAAATACACAAAAATACAATGGTTGTTTCCAGATGACGTCATTTGGGGCAGATATTATCGACGAACGAGGATTTAATCCGACATTTAAGGTATTTATTTTTGTACTTATATAGATGTAGTTAAAGAATAACTTACTTTATCTATTGGTACCTATGTCGTATATTTGCTAATTGTGAACTCTACTCTCCGACCGAAAAAATTGTTTATAACACAGTTAATACTGTCTGGTTTTTATTTTGTAGATATAAGGTTAAATTCATCATCAAATTGGATCATTACTACCTTTCGAAGATACACAGAATAAATTTTTACAAATATATTTCATGGGCAACATGGAAGAACAACTTGATCGACGCATAGAGATCAATGCAGGAATGAAGCGAGCAATTCTTCAAGACTTGCAGTGTCTGCTTCATGAACATCATGCGTTGGTCAGGTTGTTTAAGAGTGCTTTAGAGTGCATGCCAAGTGATGACTATAAAGTTGTCATCAAAGCAGATAAACGACCATCTGGAACACACGAAAGGACATTTAATGCTCCAACAGTAGACTAAGTTGCCATCCTGATTGTTGGTGAACAATTGGAAAAACGCGATATTGTGCTTACACGTCGCGATAATAGTCAACTGCAACAAATATCTGAAACTCATCGATCATATGACACATTGCAATACCCGCTGATGTTTTGGCAAGGAGAAGATTGATATTACTTAAATATTAAAATGAAAAATCCATTGAATGGTATAAGTATCATAATTTATTTCATTTATTTGTGAAAGACACTGATTTAAAATAATACTTATTAAAAAATGGTTAATGTCTGTATTGTTTGCCTTTAAAATTTGCCTTTGAAATGGTTAATTATCAAATTTTTAATTTCAGGTGAAAAAACTACAAAGAATGTTAGCTCAATGAATTATTACGCATATCGTTTGATGATTCGTCAAAATGCTGACAACTATTTGCTGCGGTTTCGTCAATTGTTTCAGCAGTATTGCGTTAACATATATGTAAAAATAGAAACGGAACGTTTAACATTCATTAGGTTGAACCAAGCTAAACTTCGTTCTGAGGAGTACATCCATTTACGTGATGCAGTTAGTACTGAATGAAATGCAGCTAATATTGGTCGATTAACTATTCTGCCGGCGACATATATTGGTAGTCCACGTCATAAGCATGGATATGCACAAGATGCAATGACATATGTTCATCATTACGGTCGGCCCGATTTCGTTATTACTTTTACCTGTAATCCAAAATGGGTAGAAATTACTCAATTGCTGCTTCCAAGACAAACATCAAGTGATATAGACGACATCACAGCACGTATATTCAGGCGAAAAATTCGGTCCATGATGAACTTTATTGTTAAACAAGGCGTCTTTGGAGATACTCGATGCTGGACGTATTCAAGCGAATGGAAAAAGCGAGGCCTGCCGCACGCACACTTTCTTATTTGGGTAGTGGAAAGAATTCAGCCTGACCAAATAGATGACTTTTACTACTAATATGATTCATGGACCGTGTGGTGCCATCAATCCCCAATCACCTTGCATGGTCAATGGAAAGTGCTCAAAACGATATCCACGGAAATTAACGGCAGAGACTGTCACTGGCAATGATGGATATCCGCTGTATCGGCGTCGATCACCAGATGACAACGGTCGAACTGTCACAACGAAAGTGAAAAGAATGGATTTCGTTGTCGATAACAGTTGGATTGTTCTATATTCGCCACTTATTTCTAAATCGTTCAAGACACATTGCAACGTTGAATACTGCAATTCAGTTAAGTCCATAAAACATATTTGCAAATATGTCACGAAAGGCAGTGATATGGCGGTTTTTGGATTACAATCCTCGAATA
>DWCF01001143.1:0-33613 GCA_018230265.1 Delias oraia
TTATATATTATTGAATATTTTTATTAAAACTATTTTTTAATTACTTTTGTTCATTTCAAGTAGAATTTAAAAAATACGCACCGCGCACAAATTAGCAATACAAAAGAAACAATGATGTACGCTGTTCCTAAATAAAGCCACACGTCTAAGGACAAAGGCTTCATGAAAGAAAACATATCTGGAACTTCTGGCTCTGGCTCCTTAAACAGCATGCTGATTCCCAAAGACATGAACGGTATTGAAAAATCCACGGCCGAGTTACGCTCTGATGTTATCGTAAAATCGCATACCGCTAGTTCTGCATTCTGCAATACGAGTATTATAAGGGCTTAGTTCATTACAGGTTTTCTCAACTCTTTGTTTTCAAAGTACTCAATTCATTTAGGTGCACTACAATTCTCACTTTTTGCGCTTTACACTAAAGTAATGCATTAAACGTAATATTTCACGTATTAAGATTTTTAATACAATTTTAGAAATCATAATTTAAAAAAAACTTTTAATCAATTCAATTAATGCAATTTAATACATTTTAATTAGATTTGAATTATAAAATTGATCACAATATGAAAAATATCACCAATTTTAAAATCTATAGCTCATTTTTTTAACAATTTACTTAAGTAAATACAATTTACATATATAGCAACACTAGGTAGTATTGATATTGTTACATACATGTTCCAATAAGTCTCCCACAATACCACCCCATTTTTTGGTTCCTGGTATTTTGTTACCATAACTATCATCAGCAACGCGATAGAACTCATACTTCAAATCCTCATTATATTTGGTTCGTATGACTTCAAAAATGGCATCGACCAGGTCGACTGCGTAACCGCGATACACCACTGTGCCATTCGAGTCATCTATATCAAAATATGGCTTGCCTTTTCTTGACACCACCTAGTAACGGCAAAAATAAGAGATAATTAAACTCTTACCTACATTAATATTACTAAGATTAAAACAACATTTTACTTATAATTTAAAAGTACTAGACTTGAATATTAGCCATCTGTTTTGTAAACCGTTTCAAATGCCAGAATCCCTTGTGCATAAATTAAGAACGTTGAGGTCATTTAATCAATTTTATCATAAGCATTATGAAACTTAATAATAACATACAATTTATAAAAAAATTGTAAAAGCTATTTTATTTTCTTAATTATAAATTTATTGATTGTTATTTTTCAAATCCACTGTTACAAATACGCAAACAATACTGAAAATGTTAAAAATTTTAATTTATTAAGGGTACTAGTGCTCTTCAAAGGCACCATCGACCTACATACTGAAATTGATCAATGTTTTACAGAGCATCATACATTAGTAAAATTTGTTTTTCTTATTATTTATAATAGTCACCCGTATAGCTGATTTGGAAGATCTAGCGGCTGAACGATCAGTGACGTCCTTTTCGTCAGTGATTGTGTCCGTTTTTGAATCCCAATAGCCCGTATAAATGAATTGGCTTTCATTGCTCAATTTAGAATAATGTAGGACAAAATTAGTTCTCTTACCATCCTCGTCAAACTCAATATTACCGGTAAATCCTTTTGCTGGAATCTGAAAATTGTGTATATTTTTTATCCTGCCTATAAAAACAATTAATTTTATTAATTAAGTAGTTGTAAATGCTTTATTTGTTTACTAAACAGCTTGATAAAACGACTTATGCAATATATTTTATCATATGATATCACGCTATATATTTTATTATATATTTATTATTGAATGATTTTAAAAAGGTTGAATCAACGGCACGATTTTCTTTATTTTTTTATAGAGTAGAGCGTACAATGAAAGCAGGTAGGTCTCCTATCTGATAAGAGAACACTGCCCCCATGGACAACCACGCCATAGTCCGCGCATTGATTGTGTTGTCGGCTTTTTACGCCACTTAAGCGGCATTTTTAAGGTCGTCCGATATCTTCACTCACTTAGCGAAACACAATACAAGTACCCTTTCACGTTGAGGATTTTGTGAGCTCGTGGTATCACTTCGGACAGGCTGACCCATTTAGTGCATCCGCTTATGCTTCAGCATGGCTCTCTCACGGGTGAAATATTGTGTAAAAAAACAGATTGCTTTTTTTACACATATATTATGAAAAATAAAAACTAAATAAATCCAATGTACCTTAATAAGGAATTCTCGTAAAGCGTCACCGCTCGGCCACGCCATCGCTTCGTAATCGGCTTTGGTGTTCATAAAACATAATGCTGGTGGATCATCTACTCTGTGGGACCCTCTGTCCAACTGCATTCCACGTATTGCCTTATCCAAATGGGTCAAGGCATCGGCTGTTAATGCTGTTTCCAGCTACAATTTGTCAAAAGTTGTTAAGATTTGTGTGAATGTATTCTCTAAACAGTACAAGAAATTACGAATTATCTTTAAAATCTACGATTCATATAAAATATAATAATATTTAAGTACTAAATAAAACTAATTCATTTATTAATCAAATTTATTAAATTTATATTTATTTAGATTAGAAAAAAGTCACACGATACAGTTTAAATTAACGTTTCTAATGTAAGTTATATACATATTATGTAGATTCGTTGGCAATTGAGCATTTTCATACAAACTAAAATTAAAGTAACCATAATCACTTTCACTAGAATTAAAAATATCTATGTTGTTTATTATATTAAGAATAGTTATATTGAAATTTCTATGAGTACCGCACATACAAATTTCATAACGTTCACTTTACAAACAAACGAACGTCAATTATAATGCCAGTTTAGGTGCAGCGAAACAAGCATTCCACCAACTGAAGAGGCACTTTCATAGTTTAAATATACTGCTCTTGACTTGCAGTTAAAATATATTTGTAAATATGAAATAGCTCTAGTTACATCATTCGAATAAATTGATTTCAGAGCCATTGTTTCACGATTTAAATATGTTTATAAAACTACTTTTACTTTAAACTGAATTAGTTCTATATTTATTTATAAATAGTAAAAATTTTTTAGTGTCATGGTGGCAAACGAACAGGTTCACCTAAAGTAAACGGTGAGTCTAACCCTTGCCGAGCCGCGGCTGCGTTGCCGGCTTTTGCGCTCTCTTCTTGAAGGTCCCCGAGTAGTATTGGTTTTGAAATACCTCTGTTGGCAGCTGATTCCACAAAGTGGTAGTGTGGGGACCACGAAATGCCTTAAAACCGCTTAGTTGTGGAACGACAAACATGGAGATTAACACTCATTTCATACCAACACATTAATTCTTATCGTCAATCTCTATAGTCTGATATCGACATATTAACTAAGGTAAAAAGAATATTATTATGTAAATAAATCTTGCTGATGTAATTTTTTTGAACACCTAAGAAACCAAATTTCAAAAAACATATTTCAGGTTGTTTTTGACAATTATTTTACTGAATAATGGCTATTATTACTTACTCGTATTGATATATTAGCGGTATTCATGTCCATGTCTTTCCATCTGATATCATTAAGTGTTGTTAAGTGCATTGTAGTTACGTTCGCCATCAAATCTGGTATGTCATCCAAGTTAACCGTGTATGAATCCAAATTCGTTAATATAAAACTCTGTAAGAGATTGCATGTTAAAATTTTGTCTCTAAAAATTTACTTTAATAGTATTTTTTGTCTTTGTCTCACTAGCGTCTACGATTTTTATGATATACATGCATGGACAATGAAAAGAGAACACCGCTGCCATGAATAAGCGGGCCGCAGTCCGCGCTTTGCTTGTGTTGCCGGCTTTTAACGCCACTTAAGCGGTTTTTTAAGTCCTTTGTGATATATCACTGAGCGAAACACCAATTAGTGCTTCAATGCGGCTCTCTCACGGGCGCGACATTTTTAAGAGACACGACCAGCCACTGTCAACCCCTTCCAGAGCCCAAATAAATTATAAATTAAATTATAATTTATAATTGACCGAACCGGGATTCCAACTCGATACCTCTCGCTTCATGGTTGACTTATTAAACCACTTAAAAACCATGATAATGATGACATAAACCTTATTGAAATCACCTGATATTGAGTGGAATTTTCCACTTGTATGATCTCTGTCATGTATTTGCGAATATTCTCAACAGAACAATCAATTAAGTGATAACTCATGTGCTCCACTTTGAATACATTTTTGAATGTCTCTCTATTGTCTCCCTCGGGCAATAGCTTCATATACAATATTTGCTCGTGTTTATACGGCCATGAATTTATTATCTCTTGTAATCGAACAAAACCTGAAAAATATTCCAATCAAAGATGTAATTGAAGAAATAGTTTAGAGCATCTAAGGGATAGTAAGATATATATATTGTAAGATATATTTTGAAGACTACATTTAGGCATATTCTATTAGTCACACAGTTGACGCTTAAAGTCAACTAAATATAGAATTAACCTTAAAAATCAATTCATCATAAGCATTAATTACGTTAGAATTTGTTTTAAATAATGTTTCTTAATAAAATATCTAACGAAATTACTTCCATCATCTTCGTAGAAAAATGTGAATTTATCCCACTGCAGTTTTTTAATTAGCGTGGCGTAAGCTTTGGATATGAGTTCCGGTGGCGGGTAATACATGAATGTGTACACGTCCTCATTAAGCGTGTCTGGTGGTTCCCAGCCCATAGACAAATGTGAGACCTGGAATTATTACGTTATAGAACTTTATCGCATAAAAACAAAATAATTGAAGAAAACGTGAAGACGTGGAAAATAATTATTTGTGATATAAAATTTATCATTTAGTTAGTAGAAGCTGGAGTGGAACGGTTAACTCCACTTTGAAGTGTGAAACCAAGATTGGTTAAGGTACCTACATAGTTTGCATTGTCACGTTCATATGAAAAGCAATTCATATAATTTATAATGAAAAAGAAAAGTACAAAATGTATATATTTCCGACATCTGATAGAAACTAGACGAAATTTTAATCAAAAATTATAATAGAGTTCATTTCAGGACGTCGTCGTTTCAACCTACTTAATGTCGGCTGGAGCTGACGTAAAACCTTTTTAAACATTCTCATAATACTCGCTTACGAGGTAGAATAATTATAATTGGTGATGCGCCGAATTTTAACTACTCTTTAAAGGCTTAAGTTGAATGACTTCATAATTCGTGTAATCATTTTGAAAATACTTACGTAATTTATGTATTTAAAACATAACCAGGTTTCGAGTACAACTAGTTTAATATTAACTTCAACCTTCAAGTTTAGGGTGAGAGAAAAAGGAGGTTCTTGTTAAATATTTTTATAAAACAATGTAAATTTTAACCATAAACATAAATTAATAAAGTTAACGTAAAAAATTATGTCAAATAACAATGTTTTAATTTTTTTAGATTTCAGTTAAGCCCTTTATTATATATGTATAATCTCGTGAGAAAGACCAACCTCAAATAATATTTAAGGCTTCTAAAGGCTTTTAAATAAATGTGTTTGATTAGTATTAATTCCATATTTCAATATTCATTCAGCTGGATACTTATAAAGTTACTAATGAATATTTTCGTCACTTGACCTAGTTGGCCTTATTAAGTTTCGCTACAAGCATGTGTCATGTTAGCTTTTTAACCTATTTCCCACAAAGCATTGACTTTGGCCGCTAGCTCCGCAAAAAAGATACCAAGTTTTTTGTCGGTTGACTCAATAATACAATAAAGTGTCCCTTTCGCAACATTTAAATATTACGTTTTTATTTCGCTTTTTTGATACAATATTTGATCAAGAAAAAAGCTTGGACGTTATTATATGAAAAAAATCATTCTATAGACTACGCATTAAATTAAAAGTGACATAATGGACATTGGATATCACGCATATTTTATCTTTGTTTTTTTCAATATATCTACGGCACATTTTTGAAAGACCTGGATTATATATATTCATATTCAATTACATATTTTCTCAAAACGGCAATGTAATCCGTTCAGTAGATTTTAATAAAAGACAAAGTAAAATGCACAGCTTAAACCAAACAGGTGACATAACAGTTACGGAAACGCTTTGCAGAGGAATTGTTAAATTAAAATGTCGTATCACAATTTCGTAAGGCAATTTATAAATGCAGCGTTCTTTAAAAGCTGCAATATGCTCCGTGATCGTATTTGCATTTATATGGATACTCACATTCAGTCTGTTGCACAACAGGCAAGTGGTATCGCACACGCCGCCTGTCGGCCGCGGGTCGATCAGGGCCACGACGCCTTTGTTGTCAGATGTAGACTGACATACTGCAAGCATATCTTTCTAATGCGTTGAGGTTTTCATTCAAATAGAAACTATTTAAATTAAAACCTCACTATCGTTTTTTTTTATTGTCATTGTTATTATAATATGCAATAAAAATCTCAAATATTAGTGCGTTCTATTGTTTTTTGTAAGCCAAAATAGTGTCAAAAATGATATTTAATATAAAAATACCTTTATTACTACTACTTAACTATTTTATGAAGCCTTTATGTGTTCTATTTTTTGTGAAACCTAAATATTGTCAAAATTAAGATAAATATTACTTAACACATCATCATATATATGGGTTGTTTATTGAAAAAGCTTAATTTTATTATTAAAATCACATAACAGTATTGACAACTCAAAACTTGAAACAATACCTTATTATTTACAAAAGAATACTTTTTTAGATTTTAATAAATTATTTATAATATACATATCACAATATTTACAATAAACTTCGCAACAATAATTTATAATTCTGAATGTAAACAATCACAGTGGAATGTAAACTTTATATACTAAATTGCCTACAGTAATTGTAACACTAATTGTTCTATACATATTAATATTAATATATGTCTAAATAGGCACATATTATATAGTTATTTCCGTCCTTGCTAATAATTTTAATTACCACCAGTGATAATAATTTATCATACTAGGACATTACTACATTTTTTAATAAAATAATATGTAGTAAAGAAAAACATTCTTTACTACATATTCTTTTAAATAATCTTAAAGATGAAAAGTAAATACTGTCAATATAGCTTATTCAATTAAAATATTAAAAATAAACATAGTTCGGAAAACGAAGCGAAAAATATGCAATAGCTTACCTTCTAAAGCACTCGAATAACTGTCAACAACCTGTAGGCATATCGGCCGGCCATGATATGCTCTCGTAGTGCCTGAGTTCACAATATTGTCAAAAGCCTTTGCTGACGTGGACAGAGTTTGTTTATTAAAAATGCCACCTGAAAAAGTAAACGAGTTCATAAAGGTTTTGAAAGGTTAAAATATGAAAAATATTCCTACCTATTGGATAGCGCGTACTAACAGCTGCATCAGAAATATTTGTATAAACCATGAATAGAAATGAAATATGAATGATTGAAATCATTTTAATGTCAATATTGTGTAGACGGGTTCGCGGCATGGCCGCTTCCGCCGTCTGATGTATTTTTGGAAAACAATTTTAGGTCACGTCAATTCAGCGTCGCATGCGACGATTTTCATCGTAGGCTAAACGAAACTATTTCCTTTGATTCCTCGAGATTCAATGGAAATCTTGTACATACGTGCGGCTGAATTTCATTATTCTTCAAATTCAAAGTAATTTATAAAAGTAAAGATTTTAAACATTAAGAAATCAATGTTTTATATAGTTAACGTTTAAGATTGATAACGGTTAAGAGTGTAATTTTGTGAAGTACATAATGTGGATTTGGTTTTTATTGTATTACCTTCAACAATGTGCGGCACAGGTTATAATTATAAGAACTGATGAGATCTCTTATCAAATTGGTGAGTCGTGCTTTAAAAAACAATTTAATTATTTTTCTTGTTTCTCTTCTGTTAATATTTTATGTGTCGGTTGTGATTAATTATTAGTACCTTTTGTAAAGGGAACTATGTATATAGTTATATAATAGCTGTACTTCAGAAAAAATAGTTATAAGAAATTATAATAATTAATAAAGTAAATAAGCACACTCTTCATTAGCTACCGAATTTCTTAATATAAATAATATGAATAATAAAAATAATACAATTACATATTCTCTAAGTAATGTAATTTTAGGGCTGTAATATAGTTTTTATTTCAGCGGGAATATTCGAAAGTAGGGCTCTGTTACAGCGCCTAGCATATAATGAGAGTATGAGACACAATCATGTAAGTGGCTTAGAAGGAGGATCTGATTCCGATCAAAGTAAGTGCCGCATTACTTTTTCAATTTCCATAAAGTGCTCTCATATCTCTTTTAAATGATGATATACGTCATGGTAAAAATAGGAGACTACCTATCTCGAGAAAAAATATTATATCCGTTATCATTTCTGGATCGTTATTTTATATGATTGAAAGTTGATGACCGCCACCTAATTTCTACTGTTAAAATAATAAATTGACATCCGTGATCAATTTATTATTTTATTTTCTTTGTTTTTCAATTAACATTTTATTATCCAAACAGACGTAGTAAGCAATTATTAAATATTAGTGCTTTCCAAGCTAAGATTTATAATTTAATTACCTCAATTTTTCTTTCGTTATATTTAACTAGCGGCTTGGTACGTGCTTCGCTACAAATTCCTCCAAATTCACACTACAAACGTGAAATGTTTGCCCATGGGCCTTGTTGGACATAGCAAATGATAAACACACAGGATATTCATATATCAGTTGGATTTATAGAAGAAGCGGTATCAAACTCACTTCACCTTCTGATTTACCAATTAAGATCGTAGCTAAAATAAAATTTAGCAGTAACTTTTTCACTGCCAATCTAGTGCCATTACAGTTCTGGTGGATTAATATTTCGCAATAATATAATCAAAGAATCGACTATCATATTTAGGTTCAAGTCTCCGTTTCTATGATTGCACTAAATAATATGATTAAAAATATAAACGAAAAGCAATCATTTTCGGATGTCCATAAAAATGCCTCTTAAGCAGCGTAAAAAGCCGGAAACTGAACCAATGCGCGAACTCTGGCGCGGTTGTCCATTGGCGGCGGTGTTCTGGCGCTATACCATAAAAAAATGTAAAAAGATTTAGCGAAAGAATAATTAATCCAAGTGTTACTTT
The DNA here is from genome assembly GCA_018230265.1 of Delias oraia. Lineage (NCBI taxonomy): Eukaryota > Metazoa > Arthropoda > Insecta > Lepidoptera > Pieridae > Delias > Delias oraia. The sequence goes on from DWCF01001143.1 coordinate 9,059, forward strand.
ATCATACTTAAAGATGGGACTAAAAGCCTTATGAATAACGACTTACTGCTTTGTAAAAAAGGTTGCCTGGAACTTAGCTTTTCATTTATGTTTTAGAAATGAAGGATTGGCGCCTCGACCCCGTTATTCTTCAACCGTCTAGAACGGACAGCTATTCTCTGTGGAGAAACCGTAAGGATTTGTTTTTGTAAATTGTATACAGAATAAAAATGGCTTAATTAATTCAATTTTACCAGAGGCCCTTTGTTAGAATCATTTCATCAAGAATCTTTTAGAGATTTATAATAATTGAGAAACTGTATTGTTTTCAAAAACAAAATTTTATAAACTTTAATGTATTTATTCTAAGTACTTGCTATTTCATCTGTTTTAGAATTATAGAGGTAAAATTATGGCTACCCCTTGATTAACTCCTTTGATTTTCTCAAAACTATTTCCGAATTTTGATCATCCAAAGTGATCATGTTGATTTATTATTAGTTATATAATATAAATACTGGTGTCTGTAATATTAGTTGGTTATATTTAATACTTATATAAGTACTCTAGCGGTAAAATAATCGTTTCAGACAATTCGTTTAAACGCTTTTCCAAAATATAAACTGCAAAGTTAACAGAGAAATTTGATGTTTAACGATGTCCTCATACTATGTATATAGAAATAGGAAACAATATCATTTACCTGTTCCAGTTTGTTCCAACAAAGACATGCGTCCGATTGCTGTTTTCGGCCCACAAACTCCCATTTTCGATGGAGCAATTCGCGATCAATGCGCAATTGCTAATATCCCTCACTTACAAGCAACATGGCAACCAATGGATCCTGATATCGAAGAGATAATTGCAAATAATAACGATGATGGATCCCTTGACAATGATATTCCGGTTTATCAAAATATTTCCATCAACTTCTATCCGGCTGCTGAGGACATGTCATACGCGTATGCGACGTTACTGAAATACTATGGATGGGAGAATTTTGCTGTTTTATACGAAGATAACTTTGGTAAGGTATATTAAATTCATTTCTCGGTGCGTCTATTAATTACGAAAAGTGGTGACAGGCTATCTGATACCTACTCTTTTGTTTTCCCTTTGTTAGAAGATATATGAATCTCTCCACCTTTGTTGTACAATATTGAGAAACATTAGTACGTATCTTATGGCCACTGAAATAAAAGTATTAAAGGTATTTAAAATGAGATAGTAAAAAACAGGAAACAAAATGTTGGGTTTCACGAGATTTAAAGTTGTATTTGTGAACAAATTCATATATCGTATAAATTATTTCATTTATACTTTTAAAATTTTAAATATACCTAATTTAATTGTATGTCAGATGTGTTTGTAAACAATGACTTTCGCGTTATCAACTTTATAACACAACACACGACAACTTTATTAGAAGTCAAACGAGATGGAACAAGGTGTTATTAGATATAAATTGTCATGAAAGCATTTGATATTTAACTTCTATTATTTATTAAATTGTATATTTAATTATTATACAATATAATAACATTTGTAAAATGAAATTCCTTACTTGAGTTATAAAAGGATATAAACATATTTATATCCGCTAAAAATTACCAATTTTTAGCGGATATAAATATGTTTATTATAGCGTCGTAAAACTCAAGTACATCTTCTCTTCTTAAATACCTCAATACCTTAAGACGAAAGTCTTCAACCAGTGCGTGTTGCCAATGTTGACATACGGATCTGAAACGTGGTCTCGCTGAGGTCTCTCGGGAACTCGCTGCGAGATAAAAACAGAAATGAGGTTATCCGCAGCCGAACCAAAGTAACCGACATTGCCCGCCGTATTAGTAAGTCGAAGTGGCAATGGGCTGGCCACATCGCTCGACGAACCGACAACCGATAGGGAAGAAATGTTATCGAGTGGCGACCGCGTACCGGAAAACGCAGAGTGGGACGTCCCGCCATGCTATGGAAAGATGATGTCGTGAAGGTCGCGGGCAACCGCTTGATCCAGATCGCTCCAGATCGCAATAGGTGGATGTCTTTGGGGAGGCCTATGTTCAGCAGTGGACTTGATGGGCTGATGTTAATGATGATAGCGTTATAATAATTAAAAGATGTTTAATTGACTTACAATTGTCGCTTTAAACAATGTAACAATGAATTTTAATACTTAGTTACAATAAGAAATTATAAGTGTTTGAGATTAACACCTCATCATATTCGTCATGTTCAAGTTAATGAAAATTTGATTGTTTTATAATATTTAAGGGCTATTAAGGATTCAGAAAATCTTAGCAGAATACACCAATCAGGTTCCCGTAACAGTTAGAAGGCTGGATCCCAACGGAGATAATTTTAAGGTAAATATCACTAAAATGTGTACTGAATTAAGATAAACCAATCTTATGTATCAATAAAGCTTATTTATCTGTATGATGGTGTTTTTATAAATTTGTTAAGTTTACATTTGCATAGGTATAAAAAAACTAAAAAATACATATAGTTGAAACAATATATTTCTAAAATATTTTTTACAGTATTATATTTCTCAGAATAAAAATTTATTCAACACAGTACCGAAGAGGGTTTGATCTATAATACAATTATGTATTACGTGGCTCTTTCAGATATTTAAAGAATTAAAACGCCTTAAGGAATTCCGAATTATACTTGACTGCCACGTGGACCGAGTTCTTAAATATTTACATGAAGCTCGAGGTGTGAATATGATTAATCACTATCAGGTAACGACAGACAGAGCTATTACGCGTTTCTAATATCAAAAACGTAGTAGCTAATAGAATATAATTAGTGAATTTAAGTTTGGTATGGTTTTTAGTGTTAGAAAAAAGCAACAGTTGCTTTGACGATTGTTAAGTATTATTCAAATCTTCGAATAATTTAAATAATGTAATAATTTCGAATTTAACCTTCTTTACTCTATAGTAACGCTTCAAAATAAAGAGAAAGTTAGACTATATTTCATCAATACGATATCAAGGTGAATTACCTCAATTAAAAATAATAATTCTGTGTACCTTAAAGTACCTTAAAAGTGTGCTTACTTCATTAATTTTAGATTGGGTTTTTTATATTATTGTTACAATAATTTGAATTCTCTCTAAGTTTATCAAATTATTATATATTTTTTTTTAATTTAGATTTAAATATTTTCCTATTTTATGAGCCTACTGCATTATTTTTCGATTAGGTTTGTTATTTTTTATTATCTTTTTATTTTTAATTTTATTGTTATTGTTTTATTTAATTTTTTTATTAGATTAATGTTTGCACAGCATAGCGTTCGCCAAACAAAAATCGTCAATCCCGCAAAGGACATCCTTAAGTATATTTTAACCAAAGAGATTTATTTTAAAATGATTTTAAACTTCTCTATATATAGCGAGAGCTTTTGACAACATATTTCCAATGCACTCATGTTTTAATTGCAATTAGTAGAGCTGCCGCTGTGATTGCAATTTCTAACATTTCCACGGAATAATTTGGAAATAATCCTATATGTTTTCAATTCATAACTTAGCAGTTACTATTACTGTCAACATACAAATTACATAACGGGCTAATGTATCGAAACGAGTTAGTACTTTAAGAAATTTTAGCAAAAAAATTATTTTATTTTTAAATAATACAATCTGAAAAATATCATACTGACTTTGTTTGGTGAGCATTCACTAGCAAGTGCTTAGATAGGGAAAATTATCTATATCCAAATATATATTTACTTGTAATATGTTGTAAAATTTAAATCTAAACAGTAAAGTCTGTATGGTACTTTAAGAAGTATAAAAGTATACAATTATGTATGTATATATATATATATATATATTTATTTTATCATTTTGTAGCATTATATCCTTACAACAATGGATGCATCAGTGATAGCGAAAGATCTTCTACCATTCCAATCTAATATTACCTGGTTGAGTCTTACCAATTTCGATGACCTAGAAGATACTCAACATTTCTTAGCCACACGAGTTGGGAAATGGACGAGCGAAACGGTTCAATTGGATTCTCCACCAGTTACTAATATAGAGGTATGTTATTTTTCTAAATTTTTGTACGATCTAAAATACTTTTTGTGCTTAAGATAAAACTGAGATACTACTTATAAACTTATGAATGAGGTGGTTTATAAGTGTACATACAAATGTGTAAATTATTATTTATTTAAATAAATATATTATTTATTAGATTTCTGTTATTTTTTGTATAATTGTTTTGATATTAGAACTCTTTTTAAATTCTTTTGTATAAATTGTAGGTAGAAGCCCTTGTTATGAACGACGTAGCCAATCATGTCCTTAAGGCATTACAAAAAGTTGGTGAAGCGGAAGGTATTACGATCCGAGACGAACAATTCTGTAACAAAAACGCTGAACCTTGGTCCCTTGGAGCTTTATTTCAAGATCAAATATTAAAGGTAATGTATATTAAATGATAAATGTATGAAATAAATTCGTTTAAATGTTTTGATTTTTTGTTTAATAATCAAGTTTAAGCTGTAAAACCTTTCAGTTTAATTATATATATTCTGTAAATGATTGAATACTTTAATTTTCTTCAACAAGAGAAACGATTTAGATTGATATTATAGAAAATTACTATCTTATAGCACAAACATTTTCTTAGTCAAACATAGAAGCATAACCTAGTTTGTAGTTCATAATTCGAAACTTACAGACACAAACAACGGGTGTGACTGGCAACATAGAATTCGACAAGTTCGGGCGAAGATCCAATTACACTCTATACGTTAACGAGATTCATGTATCGACGAGACAAACTATTGGCACTTGGAAATCACTGAGCCGAGATAATATTGAAGAAGACAGACCCAACACAGAAATTAAGAATCAACAGCAAACCAGCAAGCATTTTATTGTAAGTGGAGCGCCTTGAGAGCCTCATGGCCAAACGGTCGTCTTTGTTACCGTTAGAATACTTAAATGTGTAAATAATATTTCCTTGGAAGGACTTCACAGTAGCCGGGTGACTGTCTCAATACCATTTTTCATATGGAAGAGGTAGATATGCTAACATACTTATTGGGCCGGCTCGTCCGACTTGTTACGTCATACTCACACAACACCATCCTGAAATATTATACTACTTGTACCTACCTGAGTTGAAATAACGAAGGCCTAATATCTTAAGTAGCGTAAAACACCGGCAACACAATCGAAACGTGGTTACCAACATCTACTTCGTTGCATTGTCCGCTATATAATAATAAATCTGGATTTGCAACTAACGCTATGAAAACTGTGAACACATTCATATATATCAAAGTAATTTACGTTTTATATGTCACTTCGTCAACGAGCTTAAACGATTGCCCTATACCAGTAGGCAAACCTTTATTAAACTACGTGCCATTTTTTTCTAAAAAAACTTAATTGTCATTGGCGTCATCAAATAATTTTAACTTTTTGATTATTTGAAAAATATAATAAATTTCATCCAACAAAGCGTAGAAGTTTTGCTTTATAAGAAACACGTTTAATTTTTTTATATGTTTTATTATCGCTGACGTACCCAAAATATACACAATATTTTGGGCATGTCGCCCGTCCCGTATTATATATTACCCGCCCCATTGATTCGCCTACCCAGCGCTACCCTATTAGTGTTGTTTATTTAAGTAATGAATATTGTACTCATTACAGATCATATCACGTAAAGCCAAGCCATACTTTTTCGATAAATTCAAATGCCCTCTGGATAACGAAACGTGTGTAGAGGAAGACGCTGACGACAAATATGAAGGCTTTTCTGTTGATCTCGTCAAAGTTATATTCGATACATTGAGGAAATACAATTTCAACTACACTTATTCATTTTTACACGACGAAGACAAAAGTTATGGTAAATACGATCCCGAACAGAAAAAATGGACGGGTTTAATAGGAGACTTACTTGATAAGGTATAAACATTAATTTAATAATTCACCACGGGTTACGGCTTCCAGAATTGGTTTCTTTTTTCATGTTTATTTTTAACATACATAGTTTTAAGTGTTTTTTTTAGTTTCATAGTTATTACAGATGAATATAAATATTAATATATGAACTAAATTGATAAAAGAACCTTAATTATTTATGTAACATATTCAATTTCTAAACGACCTTTATCTACATTATTAACTAATATTATATTTCTAATATTTTTATTACGGGCTCATAGAATACTAAGCGTGAAACGGTACTTGTACTGTATTTCGCAGAGTCAATGAGGATATCAGACGCCCTTAAAATTGCCGCTTAAGCGACATAAAAAGCCGGCAACACAACCAATATGCGGAATGTGGCGCGGTAGTTCATGGGCGGTGGTGTGCTCTTTATGTAGGAGATCCATCTGCTCTGTTATCCGCTATGAAATAAAAAATATAATGTAGGTACTCTAAATTTTCAGAAAGCAGATTTAGCTGTTTGCGACTTAACAATAACGGAAGAGAGAAAGAGTGTTGTTGACTTCTCTGTACCATTCATGACTCTGGGGATCAGTATTTTGTATACGAAGGAAAGGAAAATTTCTCCCGGATGGTTTTCTTTTCTTAACCCGTACAGTTTTGATATGTGGATGCATACAGCGACTGCTTACTGCGTCGTTTCTATTGTGCTCTTCGTTTGTTCAAGGTAACAAAGTTAATCTAGAATCACATATATCTTAACATTTTATTCTAAATAAAACGCAATACTAAGACTATTCCAGAGGTTATAACATTATTGAAAAAAATATTCAAATTAGTTCATTGAAATCAGATAGATATACAATTCTTATTTGTAGTTAATTAGTTTTATCAGATTTTTGATTAATGTTATCTTATTTTTGATATCAATCTTAAATAAAGAATTATTAAGATTATTTGATTTGATGGGGCTGTACCTGTATGTAAAAGTTGATTTTATGAAATAATGAGTTTGGACATGACAATTCTTTTTAATTCATTTAATTTTTTTTTTATATTTTAGAGAACTGCTTAGTTGCACTCTTACTCAATAAAATTAAAATCTAAAATTATAATATCTATTTTCTATATTTTGTTTAAATATTTTTTCTAAGCAAATGATTTTCTCATCAGGATTTCACCAGCTGACTGGGAAAATCCACAGCCATGCGACAAAGACCCTGAGGAGCTCGAGAATATATGGAATTTTAAAAACTGCCTATGGCTCACTATGGGGTCCATAATGACACAAGGATGCGATATTCTCCCGAAGTATTTGAACTCTTAAAACTGTATTATTGTAATTTTCAGCGAATATGACCAGAAAGATAACAAACATCAATTTTCTTAATACTTGAATTAAATATATTACTTTAGAAAAATAACATTCTAATCTATTCTGAACTTCGTGAAAAAAAATTTAAATATAAAATGCAGCCGGCAATTTAAATTTGTATCAATTTTTAACTAAATCTACACTGTCAATCTATCGTTTAAGAAATAGTATATTTGAAGAAATTATTGGTGAATATAGATGTGGTTAAGGGTACAACGTTTCAAAGGTTTAATAAATACTTGAGAATTCTGGTGATCAACTTGCATCTCTCACTTGCTTAATTGAAATTTCAGAGCAATTGGATCGCGCTGGGTGTGTGCTATGTGGTGGTTTTTCGCCGTAATCGTATGTCAAACTTACATTGCGCAATTGTCAGCTTCAATGACATCTGCTCTTGAAAATGAACCTATTAACAGAGTTGAGGATTTAGCGCAACAAAATAAAATTCTCTACGGGGCCATCCGTGGAGGATCTACTCTTGACTTTTTTAAGGTTTTCCTTTTTTTTCTTTCTTTGTTTTCATTCAATTGTACAAAAATTATAAATCGTTGTGTTAAGACGAATAGCGCCTTTTTTAGTTCATATTTTCAGCCAACAATAATGTAATTATAAATTTAATTATTTTATATTTTAAATGTCAAAAATAAAACAAAGCAGTTGCGCATAGAAATAGTAAGAAGCAACATCTCGTGTTAATAATTTATTATAAATAATTAGCGATAAAATATCTAATCATATTATATACATTTCATATATGTAACATATATTGAAATACCCCGTAAAAACATATAATAAAAAAGAATAATTGATTAAAACCGTAAAACAAAAAACAAAGATAATTTTAATTGGTATTTTTAATTCAGTTATCCCATTGAAACATTTCTTATTTCAAAAATAAACATTTAACGTAATAGATGAAGCTTTTCAACCATTTGAATATCAAAAAACATAAGTCCTATAATTTGTTCATCCTGACATCTCTGAGATAATTGGCTATTTTATAAAATAAGAGAAAGATGAATAAAGTTTTTTATTACCATGTCAGTGTTTACTCGCCTGAGGATAATTCAGTCTAGTCTAGAGTTGGTATATATTATAGAAGCTACTAAGTTACAATTTTAGAAGTAATCTCTATCTTACAAAATTCTGTTTTTTATGTTATTTCCGAGTTTTATTTTAAACTCGTGTATGTAACTTCGTAAACCCAAGTTAGCTTATTAATGCACATATTGATTTATTATTAAACACTAATATTAGTCATATATATAGCCTTATTAGTAAGTTGAAATGGCATTGGGCTGGCAACATCGCTCGACGAATCGACAACCGATGGGGAAGAAAGGTTCTCGAGTGGCAACCGCGTAACGGAAAACCCGCCACGTGATGGAAAGACGATTTTAGAAAAGGTCGCGGGCAACCGCTGGATCCAGTTCGCTCAAGATCGCAACAGGTGGGCGTCTTTGGGGGAGGCCTACATCCAGCAGTAGATGATACCTATCTTTAGAACAAATAATATTTGAATAGACTTAAAACGTATTGAATTGTCTATGTATCAATTCTATATTGCCTCTTTTATATGAAGAGTACAAAAATGCTTGTAATTTGTTTCAGAGTTCGAAGGACAAAATGTTCCGTCGTATGTACGACAACATGGTTGCGAATCCAGTAGTGCTATTAGAGAGTAATGACGAAGGCGAACGACGGGTTCTCAATGCGAAAAACAAATACGCTTTTTTCATGGAGTCTTGTACTATTGAATACAAGCTGAAAAGAAACTGTAACCTTAAGAAAGTCGGCGGTGAATTAGATTCCAAAGACTACGGGATCGCGATGCCGGCAAGTAAGACTTACAACTTTCATAAAAGAATTTGAGATCTACTTATAAGTAAAATACGAACAACTAATGTTTTTTTATATAGTATAACGGACAGCGGACCAGGTGGGCCTCCTATATGTTAAGAGAACACCGTCGCTCGTGGACAACCGAGCCACAGTTCGCGCACTGGTTGTGTGGCGGGCTTTTTAAGCCAATTAAGCGGCACTTTTAAGGGTCTCCGATATCCTCACTCACTCATCGAAACACAGTACAAGTACCGTTTCATGTTGAGCATTCTGCGAGCCTGTGATATCACTTCGAACGAGCCGGCCTATTTAGTGCGTCCACATATACTTCAATATTCTCATTCAACTCTACTTGAAATCTACTTACAAATAAAAAACTAGCAACTAATGTATTTATTTGTTTTTTTTTAAGTTTTAACAACAGCTGAAACATTTACAAAATACCTATGTAATCTTATATATATTCCGTCAATATTTCATAAAATACTTACATAATATATTCTATTGAAAATGTTAAAATTATACAACATTGATTTTTATGTGTACATATTTCATATTATATAAATAATATTAAAAAACGTATTGACCATGCTCTGCTGGTTCTACACTAACAACAGTAATCGTTTATATTTATTGATGTAATCGATATATATTATGTAACATATTTTTGTTTTCCTTATTTTTTTTATAGTATAGCGAACAACGGAGCCGGTGAGTCTCTTATATGGTAAGATAAGAGCGCCGCCCATAGACAACCGCGCCACAGACCGCGCATTGGTTGTATTGCTGGCTTTGTATGCCACTTAAGCGGCATTTTAAGGGCCTCCGATATCCTCGCTCACTCAGCGAAACACAGTTCAGGTACCGCTTCACGTTGAGTATTCTGTGTCAGTGGTATCACTTCGGATGAGCTGGCTCAATTACTGCGTCCACATATCAGCATGGCTCTTCCACGGGTGAAAATTAATGGCAATTGTGTATATTTTTCAGATTCTCCATTCCGAACTCATATTAACAGAGCAATATTAGAACTGAAGGAATTTGCTATTATCGATAAAATTAAACGCAAATGGTGGGAAGAAAAATATGATGCGAAACAATGTGATGTAAGTCTCTAGTGTCATTATACTTTGATGTTTGATATAAACAAAAGAATACAAATATCTGCCTTTGTTTAATATATAATATTTTTATTAGAATACATTATAATATTAGAAATATATGTATGCACTTATAGTATTTATGAAGCAACTCTAAATCGTATTTTTAATATATCACAAAAAGTAGACTCTTTCAGAGAGATATCAAAAGCTTTATTCCAAATTTTCCCCCGGACAACGCCGATTAAAAGCTACAAAACATAGTCGTTTAAATTGCAGGGTGGTACAGACGAAAGCGATGTTGAAGGAGACTTAGAAATTGAAAATTTAATAGGCGCCTTTCTAGTCTTAATTGTCGGTCTGGTGCTAAGTTTAATTATTACGGCCGCTGAATTCATGAACGAAGTACGGAACATTGTCATCAGAGAACAGGTATAGTTCAATTGTATAAACTTCAATTTAATTGAAGCTACGAGGTTCAGATTGTAGTTACTTTCAATAAGTTATTAACTAATAAGTTATTTTATATAATATTATGTATACATATATATATAATATGTATATATAAATATGTATGTATGTATAAATGTATATGTATGTATAAATTATAGGAGTATAGCTAAAATAATATTTGTATTTATTCATAAAGAGAATTAAAGACATAAATTGCAAATCATTCGATCATAATCAAAGAATGACATAATCCGCTAGCTTATCTTACATATTATATGATAAAGATTGTTGCAACCAACTTAGGATTCTTAGCACACATAGTAGCTCTACGATTCCAGCGTAAAAAAAATTAGCGTACCTTCGAAAAAAGAATAATTTCCGGTAATTCAATTTCCAGGTATCTCACAAAGAAGTTTTTATGAAAGAACTGAAGGCGTCGTTAAACTTTTTCCAACTCCAAAAGCCCGTACTTCGTAATCCGAGTCGAGCACCATCTATTGCCTCCGACACCAGCGAAATAAAAATGAAACGAGCTGCCAATATTGAAAACTTCATCGACTTTGAAAAAGAACCCATGTGAATACGTCCTTTTTGTTCAAATAATTCCCCTTACCTTGCTTATGTTAAAATCGTTGAGACGTAATACTTATTGTTAGGATTTACTTAAATATTAGATTTTAATAAAATCTAGTTGAATTAAATTATTGTCAATAAAAGTGTTTGTTAGCCATTATTGTGTAAGTATATAATATATATGTATACCTTTATATCCAAGAAATAAAGATTATGACATCACTAATCTGTTAGTTTTAATCCTATTATTTTTTTGTTATTATTATTGTTTTGCTTCTTATCAACTTAATTATACCTAACTCTGAATCAAGATAAAATCTGAGAAATTTTTTTTTTAAGTCTGTAGATTGTTTTTAAGCTATTGGAATTTTTAAACATATTTTATTATATTAAACCTTTTATAAATTTTTAAGACGTTGGATGATGGAAAGACGATTTCATGAAGGTCGCGGGCAACCGCTGGATCTAGATCGCTCAAAATCGTAATAGGTGGGCGTCTTTTGGGGAGGCCTATGTTCAGCAGTGGACTTGATGAAATTTGGAATAATTTTGAGGGATATATATTCGTATAGGCTTATAGAGATGACAGACCAAGCTAGACAATAACAATAATAGAGTGTAAGGCAGACAATAAAAAGTAAGGTTCCATAAAGAAACTGGAGGCGAGTTCAGTCATTGAACTTATTTATATAACAAATAATGCATAATATCACAAACATGCTAATCCATTATACCTTGAAGGATGGGAGTTGATATGTAACATCCGGCGGCAACACGTGGTATCTGCGCAAACGCGTGCGACACAGGCCTAGGGGTACATCATCGTCGATCGAAATTGTGGGAGCCTACGACATTACACACGTAACAATGACCATACAACAAGCAACGTAGAAAGTGTCCGTGAGCAATCCCTCATGCGATACGTGACGAGCAGGATGCTTTTGATTGCGTTTGCGCAGTTGCGAAAGAACGCCAAATCTTTATTCTTTAATCTAGTTCAGTGGCACGGGAGCCACAAAGCGCGATGGTTGTGTCGTGGGTGTCGGTGGCCTTCCTTGCTGCCACAGCGCTGGGGGCTTCGATTGGACGTAAGTTGACAATGACAAAAAACAAACGGACCTGTAGTCTTTCTTTAGGTTTCTATTAATTCGAGTCTCTTCATTCAGTTTTAAAGTCGTATTCCTTGATACCCTTATTTCAATAATAAATTGTAATTTATTAACGTAGTCATTTTTATGACACCACAACATAAGATTTATATTAATATTACAATTTTTTATTTCCACTTTGATTTATTTTCCAAATAAGTGATGATGTAACAACGATGTTTATTTTTATTGCTAAGCATAGAATGCTCATAGTAAAATGGAACTAGTACTGTGTTTCGCTGAGTGAGTGGTATCGGAGGCTCTTAAAAAAATACCGCTTAAGTGGCGTAAAAAGCCAGCAACACAACCAATACGCGGACTGTGGCGCGGTCGTCTATGGGCGGCGGTTTTCTCTTTCCATATAGGAGATCCACCAGCTTCGTTGTCCGGTATACTATAAAAAAGGTGCAATTATTAAATTTTACCTTTTTCATCAATCTTTTTAAAACCTATCGTTCTTTATTTAGGAAAATTATAAAAGAGCGAAATTTCAACCAGTGGTTTAAATAAAAATTCAGTGACCAGTCCAAAGATATACAAGTAGATACTTTAATAACATGAAATCTTGTCCCTATTAACTTGCATTCAACGCACTATCAATTAATTACGTTTATAGGAAATCATAAGAAAATATCAAACATTTTATTTTCCAAATCGAATAAAATGGGGTTGATCTTTGTTTGACCTTTAAATTAAAATCATATATTTTGCTAATTATTATGATGTATTAAATGACAACGATTTCTTATTAGTGTCACTTTTCCTAGTGCTTACGTAAAGGAGTACGCGTTTGGACTAACGCCAACCAGTTATGTGACTTATATAATTGTTTAACCCACTTACAGCTTGAATACAAATCAGAAATCGCAAAAAAATATAAAAAAGTTATGATTGATGACTGTGGGAATTTTTTAAAGATATTCTTAATTTTCAAAAACAATGAAATTCTTTATTATTTTTTTTGTGATTCATATGTGGCTAGATAATAATCCACCAAGGAAATGTAATCTTTAATTGCAAAACATGCAATTAATAGATAAATATTTTCTATTATCGCAATAATAAATACATATGTCTATAATACTACACATATACTCAAAATACAATTAATCACTCTACTCCACAATCTATCTGAATACTACGCAATTGTGAAGAGGATAGATATTCCTTGTAGGCTCGACATACCCACGCAACTCGACTCTTAACTAGAGCAGTATAAGACAGGTGAAAAATGACTGTTTCTTTCCAAAAAAAACATTTCTTATTATTTCTTGATTGTAATTTCGAGTCAAAACAACTAAACTCTTATTTATTATTGCGGCGCCTTCACTCTGTTTCAATTGAAGTGATTAATTTTATCTACAACTACTAAGTAACCAACTTGAATGTGATCTGACTTTTATAAAATAACGTACTAACATTATAGAATATCATTTCAAGATTTTTATTGACTTGCAGTATCATTTCTACCATATCGGACCCCCTCATTGGAAACTACAATCAACTCGAGCCGTATAATGCGGATTCTAAAACGTGTATGTACGTAATACGTAGCTCGGGTGGGATATAATTCGGTGACGGATTGCACTTGTAAATAAAGACCTATACAGACGAGCTTCTCTTCATTTATCCACATGTAATTCATTCTAGAATAATTTAAATTAGAAAGCAATTTAAACTGATCACTCAGTTATGATTGATAACGCTAATAATTGATCGGTAAAACTTCTGAGTGCTTGCTGGTTGGCTGATAGTTAAGTTGCTTTCTTTCTTAACAAAAAGAGCCCCTCGTATATGGAAAGCCTATGGCAAGAAATACTACTTTGCATTAGCCTATTAGTTACCACAAATTACCAAATAACTACTGCAATATATCACTTAACCGTTAATTTATAGTAGAATGGAGTATTTGGGTAAATTATTCGTCCATTTACCTTGTTCAATTTATATATTTTAAATATTGCAATGTTTGCACAGTAAATTTTAAACTTAATTAATATACTTTAAATATAATAGAGTAATAATTTATTGTAAAAAAAAGTATTCTAACCAGCTATGTAATCTGAGGAAAATTATAAGCATATAATTTTCCTCAGATTATTAAAAATTGTTTCCACCCACGTGACATAATTTATTGCGATAAATGCTATTTACTTCTACTAATGAAATTATGTATGCCTTTTTCCAATCGTTTGTTATTTATTGTAAAAAACCTAGTAAATAATAAAATAATTTCGAATTGCAACAAAATTACTGATATTGATTTATTTTTAATAATCAGTTTTTGTATCATTTTCGGAGTCATCACATCGAAGAAGCATAGTTAAAACTTACAACTAACCAAAAAATAAATGTAGCTACTAACAGTAGCCTTTACACATTCTTTCGTGGTAAAATAAAACCAGAACCGTTTTTAATTTCAGCTCCAGAAAAGCAAATAGTAGAAAAGTCGCTTTGTGGAAAAGTATGGATAACGATTCACTCTCTCACTATACGTTTGGGAGTCGACCAAAACTTACTGGATGCCATTGAATTGAACTGGGATTTCAGCTCTTGTGCCACCCTCCCCAATCAGGTATAATATTTATGCATTTCCATTTTAAACATGCACCCGTGCCATGCTGACGCACCATTGGGCGACTCACGTGCTTGAAACGGTGCTTCTTCTGTGTTTCGCTGAGTGAGTCAGAATATCAGATGCCCCTTAAAAAAGCCGCTGAAATAAAAACGCCGCGGGCGTAAAAACCGGCAACACCACCAATTCGAGGACTGTGATGCAGTTGTCTGCTATACCATAAAAAACATTACTAAAATTGAACATTTATAATTTAGACATATTATACAAGACTAATCTTTAAATTTTGCGCGTATCATAAAGGGAGTGGTTTCGTCTTAAACAAAAATTAAAATAATAAATGAGTGGTTATCAATTCGTTGCTTTTTGACTTTATTCCACTTTGGCTATGTAATTTCCCTGTCTATTTCTTTTTCGTCTACACAACTCATTAATTAACAGATGCATAATGTTTCAGATCGGCCTCTTTGGTGCGCGACCAAGTGGCTGGCATCATGCATTAGCTGTTTATGATATCACATCAGTTACTGGACATATAGTCACCAATATATCCCTTAATGAACCCGATCTGCCTGCTGGATGGGAATCAGGTATCGGTTTAAGAGGTCCACAGTGCTTATGGCCATGGGTGGGAGCTGGTGATCAATATATCAATACCTTTAATTGTCTGAAAATACAACCTACTTGGATGGAGGACTATGCGTGAGATTTCGTTCTTTTTTTGTACCAAAAATGATATTATTAACGAGTATTTTAATAAAACTTATGTTAATTTTTAGATATAGAATTTAGCGAAACAAAAAGGATAGTATTTAATGAAATCGTGTTTGCGTTTTAGCAAAAATTATCAATTTTAGGAAATCATAGTAGATGTCATCTCGTAATAAGTGTTAATTTTAATTTAAGCGTAATAATAAATAATTTGCAGTAAAAAAACTTCTAAATTACATAAAATATCCGATAATTCATGCTAAACCATGCTATGAGATTGTAATATTAAGTATAGGTCTACATGTTACATCCTCTAAGAAAGTATTCTTTAAACAAAGGGAAATGAACGATTGAAGGTTACAAGATAAAATATCATTCACTCATAATCATAGGATCTGTTTATGAAGTATCTCATTACTTGTCTGTCAACGTCTTTTCTTACGAGTTCATTGCTTGGAATATTTAATACCGACATTTTTTTCAATCTAAAGCCGACAACAGAGCAGGTGGGTCTCCTATATGGTAAGAGAACACCTTAGCCCATGAACAACTGCGACACAGTCCGCGCATTGGTTGTGTTACCGGCTTTTTACACCGCTTAAGCGGCACTTTTAAGGGCCTCCGATATCCTCACTCCCTCTGCGAGTATTCTGTTATTCTTTTTTATTATTTATTTTAATAAAGGGTTTGTAATCATTTAATTTTAATTTTTTATTCAATTAATTGAATAAATACCTAATATTATAAATACAAATATATAAAATATTCTTTGTATGTCAATCAACCAAATTTATCTTTACTAACACAGAATCACTTATGAACGTCACTTAGGCTAATCTTACATACTATTTACGATAGCAGACAATAAGCTAATAAATTGTCTGTAGGATACATCTCGATTCGTCAACTTTCAAACAAAAAAAAGGGATAAACATGTCTAAATAATACAACCACTCTCTTTTATTTTTTTTTATTTTCAGCATTGTATACATATTTTACTTTTCTTTGTTTTCAGAGACCAAATCAATAAGCTTCGCATCGGCGAATTAGCAATTCCTGGTACTCACAACGCGGGGGCTTGGCGGTTTGATACCGAAATTAGCAATCTGGCCAGAGACACTTTCGTCCTATGCCAGGACCGCTCCATGTGGGCTCAACTTGTGTACGGCATTCGTTACTTTGACTTTAGAATAGCCTACTATGAATTCTATGAAAGAATGGAAGACAGGTAAGCTTTTCTATATTTTTAATCTCTCATCTTTAAAATTAGTTCTTCTAACATCAGACATTTGCTAACAAACTGAAAGGGTTTTGTTCCTTACTGCGCAAGATAATACAAATATAAACTTCAAACAAAACAATATTTTGAGCTATTGTTTGATTATAAAATTGTTCTTGTATTTTAATTATAAATTTAATTGAGTCAATACTATAAACTCCAAATTGAATTAAATTCAAAAAAAGATAATAAGAAAGCCCGTTTTATTATGATTATAATTTGGATAAAGCCGAAGGACTTATTTAGATTTAATATTATAAAAATGATTTAGTTTAAAATCGTGTTTTTGAACAAGATCTTTAACTAGAGATCACTAAGTCATATTAAGAATGTGATTTAACGTCATGTTAAGATTGAAATGTTCCTCGGTCCAGTGAGGGAAGTGAGGCGAAACCAACGACCGCGATTCGCGTAACATGAATTCCAAACTCATTTTACACCAATTTGTTACGTAACTTGACGTGCGAACTTCACTCAAACGACATACAAGTTGTGTTTACTCGTTAAAAAAACTATGAATTGCAATTTGCACTAATCGAATATATTGAAACTTTGTTTATCTATAATCTATGTTTAAGCTTTTTTCTTCTTCCAGAGATAAAGAAAACAAAAAGGTTATATAGATGCTTTAAAAATAATTTTAATATTAAAATTAAGAAACGTTTTAGTTGCTATATCACAACTTTACCATTTGTAACACTTATTTATCAGGAACAAGAGTAATAGATGTACATAGTAAAATTTGAATAGTGGCCTTTTTGCAAAGCGTTCATAATTTTATTTTACATTTAATTCTATTTCGAATCATTTCTTTTGACCAGATCAATGTGTTTGCAATTAGTTTTTTATGTGTTCCAGATATTGGCTCAACCATAATTTAATTCGTGTCCGTCCACTGTTACCTCTATTAAAAGAAATTAGACACTTTTTAGATGTCACTAAAGAGGTAAGAATTTTATATGTTATATAAAATACATACAATTTAGAGGTTCAAACAAAATAAATTGAATTCAATGAATACAGCCAAGATAAGTTGAGGCGAGTTCCACGGTAGTAAAAGATTAGTGCTGCCCATCGATAGTTTGGTTACATTGTCGACTGTTTGCGTCGCTAAGTGGTTACTTGATGGGTCTGCGGGATCCTCGCTTATTTATCAAAATACTGATACTCTGTGAGCCTGTGGTGTCATTCCGGACGAGCTGATGCAAATAGTGCCTAAGCGTATTCTTCTTGCCTGAAACCATATTAAATGTAGATGAATTTCAGATCAACATTGTACCCTAAATCCACGGAAATTAGGTCAGCTTACAAACTAATTTTAGGTTGTTTTCCTCGATGCGCATCACTTCCCAATTGGCTTTTACGATAAAAACGGTGCACCAATTAGATACGTCCACGCGGGTCTACTTGAACTAGTACAAAGAGAATTGGGACCTCACATAGCTCCGGCGAATCACTATCACACTGGAGCCGGTACTCGAGGCCCCACCCTACAAATTTTAAAGGACGCTGACAGACGCCTCGTCTTCAACTACGTAGACAATACCATCGTATCTGGTAAGGGTCAACTACCCATATTGTCAGAAACGTAACATAATTATCAAACTATAGATATTCTTCTTCTTCAAAGCTGAGAGACAAATATTATTCTTTTTTTTAATTGTATAGTAGACAACGGAGGGGGTGGGTCTTCTAAATGGTAAAAGAACACCGCCGCCCATGAACAACCACGCCAAGTTCCGCATATTGGTTATGTTGAAATTAACAGACAGAATTGGATTGTCTAAATCTCTTTGTTCGCTTATCAAATCTAGAGCGCCCGTAATACATTCAAATATATATGTCACCTTTAAACAAAATTGATTGCTCCTAACAATACAAATAATATTTCTTCCCGTCAATATTTTCTGAACTGAAACATTTGTTTTGTTTGAATCGACCTCGGGGTTCCACATATATTCAAATCAACCAAATTAACCTCAGTCATAGCTTCTGATTTATTTTAGAAAACAATGTTAATATTCACATTTGCTATAATTTTCTTTAAGGATTATTGATGTTACGAGTATATTTATGATATTACACAAATGTTTCTCTCTTAACTAACTACTGACAGTAATAACTTGATAACTTGTGCTCAAGTAATTGTTACAAAAATCATACATTCACTAAGTCCAATTTACATGTCTAGTTGGTAAAAAACAACCAAAAAAAATTCACGTGTACAATAAAATTTATCTAAAGAAAATAAAAAAAAGCAATTTTGCCTTATTATATTGGTCAATTTTTATCAGATATCGGCTGTATTGGTATACACTTTTTTTATAAATCTGTGCTTTTTGTATGTTTTCATCTGATATAACATTTATTGTAAGTCTAAGGTCAAGGGTTTGTCGCGGTAGAGCCCTTTAAACACACACAGATACATGTGATTAAGTACAGCCTTGTGAAGATAGGAGTAGGTAATAAATTGTGCGTATGTAGGCTTTATTATCATATTGTAGTTTTTATATGTATATTTCAATAAGATGCTCTCTTTTTCATATTCCTTTACGAAACTGTTTTATTTAAAATTTGGTTTAGCAATTCTGTTTTTTTTTCAGAAAACAATTGGTTATGGCCGAACTTACCTCACCTATGGGCAAAGACTAATGACCCATATCAACTTTTCGAGTACTTAGACCAAGCTATTGCTTCTTCGCCGTTGCCAAATGCACGGTCTCCGATGTTTTCAGCTATGGCACAGACTACGCCTACTGTATTAGACATCGTATTTGTCAGAGGCTCTCTCCGTGCTAGCGCCGAAGCCGTCAACAGAAACGTCACTACTAAACTGGCGACTGTATGGCGACAACAAGCCAATATTGTATCATCAGATTTTTTCCTAGGAAATGACGTGGTCGACTTATCTATTCAGATCAATGTGGAGCGATCTAACAGATTATGACGTCACGGGCGATCACGGCACCAGAGACTTTTCTTGGCTTTCAAGTATACCCACACCAAAGCAATCTACCGCTCCCCTTGGCTACCGATCACTTCATACGATCGGTTCAAGCCCTTGAGTTCACGCGGTCAATTGGTATAAATTACTAATTGAAAGTATCCGCCACATAACACTGCCACTTCTGTAGGGTTAGCGGAATATAGTGAGATTATTTAAATTATTTTTGTAACTTAACACCTACTAGATTAAGTTCTCTTTCGTAGCAAATAAATATGTACATAATGTAAATTGTTTTTGATTTTCTGAAGAAAACTAAACAAAGGTAAAGGGTATTTTTTACTTATCATAAATACTGTAGTATTTTATTACAATAAATAATAACTAACATTAAAAATAATTGTACTTGCAACAAAAACGAGGTAGATTCATCGTGCGTATGTGCACACAGTCTAATTGAATATCACGTATGTGGTGCCAATAAAGGCAAGAGTTCGGCTCGACTCATTCGCGACAAAGCTCTAGCATCCAGGCCCATGGCAGCGGCAGCTCCATTCACATCGAGTCCGAAGCTCTGAAGCAAAGCAGCCAAAGCTACTTCCTCGCCCGTGCGAGGGTCGCGCAGCCGCGGGCACGAACCATTGCATTGCGGCCATGAACATCTCTCGATCAGCCTTCTCGGAGCACATCGGACTCGCTCACGCCTGTTCACCGTGCTGAAACGACGCTCCCAACAGGCTATAGCTCGCGGCAACGGTATTCCAGAAACATTAATTGCCAACCATTCGGGCCTGGCCAAAGCACCGTGTGCAATGCATGCAGGTGCAAAAGTTGCTCTTACGCTTTTCAAACTCAAACGTAAAGCCGTCCCAGTCTCGTGGACCGCATCCCACTGCGCTCGTGTTCGAGGGGCCCTAACACCTTCTGCAGTCAGCTGCGCTGAATCAAATAAATATTGAAACACAAACAATGGTGTCCGAATGTGCGGATATAATCTGTAGCCAAAATAACAAAGCCATGGTTCTTCTCGGTATTGCCTTACACAAGACGTCGGTGGCGATCCCTGCCACAACGAATGCCCTAGTTTGGCTATCACATCAATCGATGAACGTCGTGTCTTCGTATGTCTATCAAGAAACCAACCCGAGTCAGCGATTGCCGCCACCCGTATTCCATGCGTTCTGAGGCTACGTCTAGCAGCGTCAGCATGTAGCATTACTCCTGTTCCACCCGCACTTGAGCCAACTAGTAGAAGGCGGCCTTTGAGACCAAATTGCAGTATCTCACTGAGAACGGCGCTTACAATGAGACGACCACTAAAAGCGAAATTGTCATTAAGGCTTTTGACTTTGGTTCCAGCCCACATATCGCTGGAACAGTACGGTAGGAGGACATGATTGGAGTTGTGCCACAAGGGGTTGGCCGCTGGATCCATAGAAAGCAAAGCCGGGGCTCGTCGAGCTCTTGGCCATCGCGATGAAGACATAAGACCCGACCTTCGTCTCCAACGCGCCGCACACGATTTAGTATCCCAGCAATATCCACCACCTTCCAAATACACTACCCAGTGCAGACTATTTGTTCCGCGACGTATGTAATATCTGAAAGTGGAATAGATTTTGGTGAATATGGAATTAATTGTCTTCCACGATAAATTAGGTACATTTAATATTTTTTTAATTTTGACTAAACTCAATCTAAAAAGTCAAATATACATTATAAATACGTCTATTACTTTTCAGAACGTAGTTCCGTTGAATATATAAATTAGTGAATTTCAATAATTTATAATATTTAATAGCCATTTCGCACATTGCGATGATACTTTTCTTTTAGTTATCTTAATTAGACTCTTTATAATTTACATAGGGAACCTTACCCTGCAGGTGTTCCATCGTTGCATGTCAGAGATGCATTCGAAAGCCACACGAGTCGCAAGCTATCTGGCGGCTTCACGCTCTCACTTGCAGCAGATAACAGTAACTGTAATATTGAAACATATGATTTAAAATTTATTTCATTTCTCCTGTTGGAACAAAATACTAAAAATATCATTAATTTCCACTGTTCATAACTATAACGAATGCATCTTATAATTTATAAACAAGATATATAATCGTTGTCGATGTTTATCGCTTTTTATTAATGCGCCATCTGTAAGAGTACCAAAGAACGACAATTAACTGTGAATATTTAAGAAAACAGGTATGCATGGAGGTCCAAGGGGAGGTCTATGTCCAGCAGTGGACGTCTTACGGCTGAAATGATGATGATGATGATTTAAGAAAACAATTTGTTTAGTCTCACTAACAACATACATTACAAGGTTATAAATGAACTTATAAAATATTCATTAAACTACTATTCAATCTAATGCATAAAATAATATATTATAACTGCTTGATAAAATAAGCATTTATGAATTTTTAATATTTCCTCATGTAAGGACAGATATTTTATTCAAATGTATACATTATAAACTAATAAATATTTAAGGTCCCCAATAATTTTACCGTCATGAGAATATACAAAGATAATTTAATAAAAGCCAAAAAAATTCTTAAACAAATTTAAACATAAGTTCGTTTAAAATTTCACATTCACATTATATTTCACATTATCCCAAGAATAGAGAAGAGGAATTAAGCAAATTAGCTTAGCACACAATTATAAAACATAAAACTATATTTATTTAATAAGTTATTCGGTAAAAATTGTTCATTTATGTCAAAGAATTAGGAAGACTTGCAATAAACATTTCATTCGTTCCGGTGCGCAAAAACGCGTAATAAATTCATTAATTTAAAAAGTTTAACCATTTCTCATGGTCTGATAGAACGCAGAAATATCGTTTATTTAATATTTTCAATACACAGTTACTTATTTGTATTTCGGTACTGTCTTTATTTACTTACAGTATTTTATTTAGAAAGCAGGTCTAAAACCATTTTGAACTTATTTTCTCACATTATATACCTAGAAGCTACCTATTGCGTTTGTAAAACAATATGCATCACACTATACATCTGAACTTAACTTTTTCATAATAGATTTTAGTTTAATTTACCAAATAAATAGGAGATAACAGCATTTTAAAAATAATTTAAAGCGAAAGCTAAACAAACAATAAATTCATATGAATAAAAATAAATTTCGTCAATATGTATTCAATAGAACTTTTATTTTATTTTTATTTGTAATACATATGAATCTTTATTTCCTATCTAACACGCATTAAGTTAACAAAAACACCAAATATAGACAACACAATCACTTTCGCACTTAAAATAAACA
Source organism: Delias oraia (assembly GCA_018230265.1). Classification (NCBI taxonomy): domain Eukaryota; kingdom Metazoa; phylum Arthropoda; class Insecta; order Lepidoptera; family Pieridae; genus Delias; species Delias oraia. Next base: position 32,271 of record DWCF01001143.1, read on the forward strand.
CAATAAAATTACGTACACAGAGAGTCCACGTGAGGCAGTAAGCAGGAGGTCGGAGGTCGGTCATAGCCGTAGCACTGCACACTTCATAGCGAGCTCAGGCTGTAGCGCCGCACCCCATACTGACCGCACCACTGGCATGATGGCATCGCCACTCGCCACCGCGTGCACAGTAGCGAGCCCCGTACAAAAAGCCTCTATTTAGAACGAGGGCTAAGCGAAAGAGCAGCGTGTGTACAGAGGCATATTCCTAACGAAATTTGCATCAAGAAACAATTGGTTTCATCAAAATACAAATTATAGCTTGATTTTTATACAGAATCATTGAAAAGAAGAATAAAGTAACTCTATATTCCGTTTGTTTTTTTCACTATCCCTTTGACCCTGGTAGCACAAGTCACTTACTATTTATATTATATTTGCATTACTGAAACTTGGTTCTACACGACAAATTACTACAAACATCTGACGCGTCTGTTTATTTCATGCATTGACAGCGTGAAGTATCTGCAAATTATAATTATCATTTCTATGTAATGAATACTAATAAGATGTTTACATAATTGTCGCAAATATTCTTATTTAAAACCAGTTATTATATATAGGTTTACAGAGCTATATAGGATTTGGACCTAGTCTTTTATTTGTTCAAGTTGTGTATAATATTATTTATTATGTTTAATCCAAATGAAAAAGCCGTTCTTACGTACAATTTACAAATGATCCTCATTACGTCCAACTTTGTTATCCTACGTAGAATTTCTGAGACACCTCTCACTCCTATTACTCTGCCGCAAAGGGCCAGCTTCATACGCGGCGTCGGATCGAATAAAGGTAACAGGCGGGCTCGTTTATGTAGGGGCGGCGGGACCAGTCGTCCGCGGCGAGATCAAACGCTCTGCAGATCAAAGGGGCCGCCGCGCGATCGGCATCCGTCATTATTATTATGCAAGCATTACAGAGCGCGTGACTCAGGCGAGAGGGCCACGCGAGCAGCGCGGGCGCCGCCGCCTCACCCCCGCCCCTCGAGCACCTGTCAACAACCACCAGGCACAGTCCACACACATGACAGTGTTGCAAATTCTAATGTCTTCAGAATAAGAAGGCGCCATGTAAAACTGTAGAATTTAACAAGAAGTAAAAACCCGTGAATTACTTATATGGTATCTGGTATATAAGCATCTGTATATTTCTACTGGGGTTGCGACACATGTTTCATCAGTGTTTCCAGGGAGATAAAATCGTAATAGAACCTACAACGAACTTATTGTTTGTCTAATAAAATATGTGTCTCGATCTCGTATTCCAGTTTAAAGAACTTCGAATAATATTTTTTAAATGAGTTT
>DWCF01001144.1:0-33604 GCA_018230265.1 Delias oraia
AAGTTAGCTGACACTCTTAATGACCATATAAGTTTTTAACGATTATAAAAATGGAGGATTATGCTTTCATCGTATTGATTGTTTGAAAAAAAATTATTTTCTATAACTCACAGAATACTCAGCGTGAAATGCTAGCTGTATTTGAAACGGTACTTCTACTGTGTTATTGTGTGTTAGTGAGGATATAGAAACTCCTTAAAAATGCCGCTTAAGCGGCGTAAAAAACTAGCGACACAACCAATGCACGGACTGTGGCGCTATATACCATACCATACCATACCATACCATTACCTGCTCCGTCGTCTTCTGTATCATAAAACACGCATTTTTTTTAAATGAAGAAATTTTAATTTAATATTCTTATTTTTGCTATTCAATATTTATTTCCATTTATTTTCTTTATTTTTTGTTTCAAATACAACATTATACTTGTTCTAGAATGGAAGAGGTGTTTGTCCGTGCTGGAAGCACTGACTCTTCCAGTGGAGGTACTCAGTATTCAACCAAAACTTTCTACCAGCATCCCTTATATAACAGTGGTACCAGTGACTATGACGTTGGTCTGGTACGCTTGAACAAACGAATTACAATCGACGGGACGAATACCAAAAGGTCATCGCTGGTGAGAAGGAATACACCAGTTCCCGCGGGACAAAACGTCACCGTTACAGGATGGGGTGCTACTGCTGTAAGTAATTACTTTTTATGGTGTAGTGAATAATGGAGCAGGTGGGTCTCTTATATGGTAAGAGAACGCCGCCGCCCACGGACAAAGACGCCATAATTCACGCTTTGGTTGTGTTGCCGGCTGTACACGCCGCTCAAGCGGCGGTAAGGCAGCCTCCAATATCCTCACTCACTCTGCGAAACTCAGTATAAGTATCGTTTCATGCTGAGCATTCTGTGAGCCCGCGGTATCACTTCGGACAAGCCGAACCAATTAGTATGTCAGCATTGCTCTCCCACGGGTGTAGAATAACATTTTTTTATTAATTAATTTAATGCTCATGAGGGTATTTTCACCAACCTGCCTGTCAATCGTGGTGATTAAGGTATTTTATATAGCATAGGCCTCCCCCATTTTGAGGGAGCATAGGCCTCCCCCATTTTGAGGGAGGCCTATGTCCAGCAGTGGACTTGAATAGGCTGATGATGATGATGAAGGGTATTTTATGAAATAATATTTTTTAAAGTTTTTCTAAAGACATCTTGGCCAATTTACCCAATGTAATTTTAAATCATAGCCTATATGTTATTTTATAAGATTATTGTAAAGTTTCATGCGAACGTTTCAGTAGTTTTTGCGTTAAAGTGTAACGAACATTCATCCATACTTACAAACTTCCACGTTTGATACAAGCTTTAAATATACTCAGGATAGTACTTTTACCTTATTCGTTTATTTCTAGGAAAACGCCGACGTGACCGAGAATCTGATGGCGGTTCAGGTGCAAATAGTTAGCACCGAGGATTGCCAAAAAGCGTACGGTAACACGATCACGTCTAGAATGTTCTGCGCAGGAGTGCCTGAAGGTGGCAAGGATTCTTGTCAGGTGATTAATATATTTAAGATATTGAAGTATTTAAATTCAGTTCACTGTTATAAGTATTCGCATACATATATAAGCTTTGTGAGTTTAATAATGAAGCAATGGAATCTCTCTCTAAATATGTTATTTTAATGCCGAATTCAAGGCGAGCCGCCCCAATCAGTGTGTTACCACGGGTTATAGTTATGTAATATATAGTAGAATGTGTTAAATATATTTAAAATATGAAAATAAATATACTACAATATATTGTAAATATATATTCTATTATATATTCCTTAACAATAACCCGTGGGAGAGGTCGCCCAAACTCGCTCGGCCACTGTTATGCTCTTTTAAAAACGTTTAAATTTGTTATAGGGTGATTCTGGTGGGCCAGTAGTATTTACGTCTTCCCAGCGCCAAGTCGGAGTGGTCTCGTTCGGTATCGGCTGCGCCCGTCAAGGTACCCCTGGAGTGTACACAAATCTTGCGAATAGTCAAATTCGCAGTTGGATAAGGATTAACGCTGGTGTATGACGTAAACCTTTTCGATGGCCGTGGCTTGGATGAAGATATTAGTAGGTAGGGGCACTGTTAGGAATATTAAACGTTTTCTTGCTATATTTAGTTTTATTATAATCTTTTTTGGGAAATGGTAATGACATTACTAATTCACAGACAAAAGACCCTAATTTCACATAGGATCAGTTAATTTTAGGAAATGCTACTCGCTGTCAGCCAGAGCGACGTTTACAGCTTAACGCAGGTAAGAGGTGAGCTTGCTGTCTCGCAGAAAACAGTTTTAAATTTTCGCGCGATTAGCTAAAGGGCGTGTTTCTAAGAGACGAACCTTGGCTTGAGCCATAGCGGGAGAGATAGGACAGCCTAAGGGACCGGATGGTGGCTTACCGATGTGAGGCTGGAAGCTTAAATGCGTCCTCACCATTGTTTCTGGTGAATTAGATAATACCAGAGAAGTTACATTTTAATATAATTTTAATATTGTTTATTTTTTGTTATAATATAGCGGGAAACGGAGCAGGGCTCCATCCGAGCAGTCCTCGTACAAGTATTTTCATATTGGTATTCTGTGAGCCCATGGTATCACTCAAGATAAGCCAGCCCACTTGTTCGTCAGTATATTAGCAGCTCTCATGTAAAGATTGTAATAGAGTAATTTATAATTGGTAAACGATTACGTAGCGCTGAATCAAAATGAATTAAGTGATATCTATCATTTTAGTGAGCGCTGAATTGAACTGAATTTAGTGCATAGAAACCAAAATTGGTCTTATTATCTTTAATCTTCACAATATGGAGTCAAGCTGATAATTCTATGTAAGTATAGCGCACAGATGTGGAGTTTTGAAACTAGGATGATTAATGGTTGAGAAACATACTTAGAAATCCTTACAAAATGCTTTTCAATTATTATCTATATGCACTACACCAGTGTAAAATAAGTAAACGACATTACCAATATGTTTAATTTTACATATCTTCATTAAGTTCCAAGGAAGTTTTGTATGGAGAGAAAAGTCGTGGAAAATATTAAAAACAAGAATTTTTAATGGATTTTACGACCTAGTTTCCAGCCCTATTTACAAATAGGATGGTGGAAAGAAATTTCAAAAATTATATCAATCTCCTTTGATTGTGCTTATTGCTGAAGTGAATGCTTAAAACTCCACCTGCATGTCTTGATGTTGTCTTCCTCGTAGGAGAACCATCACATGCTGAAACGTAATGACGCGTGGTTGTCCATGAGTAATGGATCTGTGATCTCTTGTCATAGATGAGACCTGCTTGTTGTCCGCTATACAATAAAGAAAAACTTTCAACGTACTACTTTGTAAAACGAACTCTAGCGTATAATAAAACGGAAAAGTGTTTGTAATGGCCATGGAAACAAGTGAATTTCAATACGAATGACAGATCTCAAAATGAAATCCGTTAGGCGAACAATGTTATCTGTAAAAAGTTTTTTAATCTCGTCGAAGACGAGCAGGTGCGCGCCAATTCGACAATACCCCACAGATAAGATTCAGACGTAATCGCCTTTGAGTTTGCGTTTGCGCCTTTTTTTCATTAACTTTACTTATGAACGCTTGATTTATGGGGTTTTTAATTACGAGAAGAATTAATTAACAGCGGTAAATTGTTTCTGTGTTAGCAAAATTGAAATTAATATTTTGAAGCGTTTTTTGAATCGACGGTGTTTATTCGTTTTAGCTACGAGTAAAATTGGCGAAAAATTCAGAGTGAAATTTCTTTTAATTTTTCCAGACAGACTAGTTTTTATCTTAGAACAACCGAACCACAAATAAGTACATATTTGACTAGCGGATACAGCACTTCTTTTCTCATAATAATTATGATAGTAAAATATATGTTGTAGTCGATATTTTATACATAATTTCAATCTCTAGAATTTATTCACACGTCTCTCATTGTTAAAGCGTTTTAAAGGAAACATTGTTCAGTCGTTATTTCTTCGAATTACTGCAAATCCAACCACAAAAAAGTATTTTAATTTTTCAGGTTTCTTAAGCTTTAAAGCCTGAGATTACACCCTACAATATCATAAACTCACGCTAACTTGTTACAATATTAATATACGAGTAGTATTGATGTGCAAGTAGGGGGAGGCCTATGTCAGCAGTGGCCAGCAGTGGACGTCTTACGGCTGAAATGATGATGATGAAAACTGATGAGATATTAGTTAGGATACAAGTCAACCCAAACTTATTTACTGAATGACTATTTATATAGAATTGTTATTTTTGTTTTTATAACGCTTCTCGGTATAACCTCAACAATCTACTGTCATGGAAATTGAAACAGTAGCCTTATATGAGAATTTCGGAAAAACTTCAGAATACATATATTAAATATTTTTATACATAATACGTACAAAACAAAACAAGAATGTAAATCAAGAGATAAATTAATTATTATTACACTTTTTATGGTGAGTAATAGGAAGAATGCTAATGAGATGGATGTGCTTGCTTTTCTGAGCACATTTTCTGAAATCGAGGCTCGAAACACCTCGCACCGCTATGGCATATGGCAGCTCTGGGCTAGTGATTCAATATTATTATTTTGTCATATCATATTTTATAATTGAATAATTAAAGTATCTTGTTATATTAAATTATTTTTCTTACACTACAATCAAGTTTTGAATTAAACCATTTGTAATTATATAAAAGGGTTTTATTTTTAAAATAATAAACCAGTAACAGGAAGTTGATACAAATAGGGTAGTGATATGTACATAGTATGTTAAGTATAGTTATATTATAGAATACATTATATTAAATGTATATTTTATAACATTTATATTATACTTTTCTTTATTACTTCAAATAATAGAAAAGATCTTTCCCAATTTCTACCATTAAATTATTAAAACATATAATTCATTTGTACTGTGTAAACTGTTTGTTAATAAGTATGTCCTGCAACTAACTATGTGAAATGAAGATAATTGACTTTGACTGGATATTAAAGTAAGAATAATAGGATTTCTACAAAAGCTGCGTCCTAGAATTAGTTTCAATTACACAACACCTTGATTGCTTCGCCACTGGGGCCATAGACAACATAATACAAAGCGCTCCAACGGAAGTTCTAAATAATGTTGGCGAGAGCAAACTTAGCAAGCCCCAAAAAGTTTTCTTGTTGCTTAATTACATTTTCATTTATCTTTCCTTTCAATTGACTCAAAGTTTATCTACGCAGCGCAGATTGCTCTGTAATGAGCTCATTATTTTTTCATTAATTCCACTGTTTAATAGTAATTATATACTTTTGTAATGATCCCTTTCTAAAATGTCTTTTATGGAAATAGCATGCAAACTCAGCTAGAATAAGCGGCCCTTCGCCTGTACACCTAAGCACTGCAAGAACTGGTGCGTTGCTGACCTTTTAGAAATAGGTACGCTCTTTTTTTGAAGGTCTCTATATTGTATTAGTTTTGAAATACCTCAACTGTTTGTAATTTAAATTTTATTTATTTTACCCTCATATAAATGATTATCATACATTAATACATAAAAGATCTTGCTTGAAGAATTTCAGTAGATTTAAATTCAATCTTCGAGTGATGTGAACGAACACAGATATCGGATATAATTAAATGATAATTCAATTCAAAATATATTATACATTCAAAGAAAATTCACAGCGCGGCGAAATAAGTTTGAAAATATCACTTTTCTTTCATTTTCATAATTGCCACGAGTGGATTTTAGGGCTGGCGTGATCGTTGAGTTTTTTTTTTGCAAAAAATTTCATCATTTAAGAAGTAAATTTGATGTGTTATTGTATGCTTGAACTGTTAGACTCAAAAAAGATCCTACCTATCTCTTAAGTCAGAAACATAGCATCACATATTTTTATAAATAAATCTCGTAGATATGGAAGTTTTTTAAAATTCATTAACTTTAATATATCCAATTCTTAGGCTACATAAAAAGATGCACATTTTATGATAACTAAAACTTGGTAAAAGAACTATCATTGAAAAAATGTAAATCTTATTTTAAGAAACAGACGAAAGTTCCTATACAAAGCTTTTGAGCGATAGTTTCGCTGGAGATTTGGGCTTTAGTAGCTCCAATTTATAATATTATTGTACTAAAGGTTGTGCAAACCGCAAAAAACTTGGCTGAATTTGGTAATTGTTTTCAAATCTGAGCGATTTCGCTAACTAATTTCGCTAACTTCGGTTTTTAGGCCGTTCATAGGTGGCATAGTGGTCCTATTTCAAATCAAGATTTTTACCTTTCTAATGAAAATCAGTAGGTATACGAATAGGAACCTTATCTAGAATAAGCTATGCTCTGCCCGTGGACAACTTCCGCCCCTGATGGGCCTCGGGTACTTACCAGCCTTCGTATGGTCCCCTAGTCGTTTTGGTTTGGAAAACAAGGTAATAAAACCAGAGGAAATGCCGAAATGGGATAATATTCGGGTTTTTTCATGTTTAGCATATGTTTGGAACGACAAAGATCGACGCGATACGAATAAAACTTTGCTATTCTTATTTGTTAAATATTTTTCAATTTGTCATAAATATACCCTACTCCGATGTGAACGAACTTAATAGCTACTTGACTGTAAATGAATTATGCGGGTGTAAGCTTTTCATTTCGCTAACAGCTTTGTATTGTTCTTGAAATGGCGCGGAAAACAGATTGAAATAATACTGCAGAACCGCGGGAACAAGTACTAATTGGGATGTTGACCCTGTAATTTTTTTTAAGAACTTAATGAACTATATGAATGAATAATGAATGATAAAATTACAAAGGAAATTATTAATTAAAATGTAAAATTCTAAAAAAAGTACAGCAACGTTGCCCATGGGTGGCGGTGTTCTCTTACCACATATCTGCTCCGTTGTCTGCTATTCTAATAATAAAAAATCTGATTCGTTTCAATCACTTGAAAATGATGAATCCGAAGTGATACTACAGGCTCACAGAATACCAGCGAACAGTATTTGGTCTGTGAGTGTGGAAATCGGAGGCCTTTTAAATATACCGCTCACGCTAACAACAAGCAAAGCGCGGACCATGATGCGTGATCTCTTACCATAATAAAATAAAAAAAATGTGAGATTAAAAAATATATGTATCATTTGTCATTTGAGATTTCAATACAATTATTTTTTTATAGTAAAGTGAACAACGGAGCAGGTGGGTCTCCTATAAGGTAAGAGACCACCGCCGCCCATCAACAATAGCGCTACAGTCCGCGCATTGATTATGTTGCCGGCTTTTTGCGACGCTTAAGCGGCACTTTTAAGGGCCTCTGATATTCTCACTCACTTAGCGAAACACAGTATAAGTACCATTTCACGCTGAGTATTCTGTGAGTCCGTGGTATCACTTCGGACGAGCCAGCCCAATTAGTGCGTCCGCATATGCTTAAGCATGGCTCTGCCACGGGTAATTGTATAAAAACGGGTATTTGGCATAAAATATTAAATAATAATACACTATAAGTTCTCCTTACGAAATTTTAATTTTAAAAGCATAATTTTTATAATAATAATAATTTTTACTTCCTACTTATACATCTTACTTCTATCTCGATCTACTTTTCCGCAAAAACATTGCACATATTCGTGACGCTAAAATTATTATTGAATTACATCCGTAAAGTTTTTATCCTCATGCGCAAGAAGTTTCACAACAAAAAACCGTCCCATAAGTCAGAAGGAATTGAGCGAAATCAACATGTAGCAGATTTAACGTCTGCTGCAGAGATGCCTAAACATGAGCAGAGCGTTTCCGACAATTTTCTCAAATTCGTTTGGTCAGAATTCGCAGAACAGCGTGAAACATTTTCAGCGTGGACGTGGCTTCACCGTATACCGGCTGTTCAATTTTGTACGAGGCGAAATAGACGGATTTTATCAGTGCGACGAGATAAGCGATTTAATTTCCTTCTCTAGACAGTTTGATGATGTCTTTTTATGAAATTAAACGATATTTTTTCTTCTAAACGGCCACGTCGGCAACTTGAAAGAGAATTGTGGGAATTTAAGTCTTCGAGGTGGGTTTGTTATTGTATTTGTGACGGTATGATATAATAAGATTGAAAATGGGATTTTTAAAAGCAGCAGTTTATAAATCAATGAAGTTGTTGGTACCATAGTTCAAACCCCGGTCTGAAGAGAATTTGTATAGTTTTTGTTGTTTAACGGGTAATAGCACAGGCTATTCTTTAAGGTAAGAGATAATCGCCGTCCCTATTTTTTGCGGAAATGGTGGCAAAAACCAGGATAAGCAGTCCTCCGCACATGGATAGCCCTTGCAAGGACGCGGGTACGTTTCTGGCATTTAAATGATAGTTACGCTCTTCTTTTGAAGGTCTCCAAGTCGTATTGGCTTGGAAATACCTCTGCAGGCAGCTGATTCCACAAAGTGATGGCGCGCAGCACAAAGCGCCTTAAGCAAAGCTCAGTTGAGGAATGACAAACATCGAAGTATTACAGATGAAACTTTGTATTTCAGCCTCGATATTCAATCATGAAATTAAGCTTCAGGTATTAATACAAAAATTAAATTAAATATATCAATGCGCCACAATACCAGCAATCGTTGAACTGCCAGCGTTTTATGTTATGATAGCCGTAATGTTATTGGTACTGGAGTTTGATCCTCGGTCTGAAAATAATTTTTACATTTATATAGTACGGGCAATAGTAAGAGCTAATGACCGCTCACGCGCTACCGTACCAAATTCCACGCAATGGTTGCATTGCCGATTGTTTACTTCAATTGAGTAGTATAATTTTACGGTCCTCATAACGTTGTTTTCTATTGGTGAAAAAGTTCTAAAGATAGAGTCAGTATGGATATACTCTGGATCTGGATAGATTATCTCCAAAAACGACACACACCAACGAACTTTACCTCTTTATAATATAAGTATATATTTTTACAAAAAAAGAAATAACATAAATTTTATAACAAAAAAGTAAACAGGATTAAAAAATAGCAAAAACATAAATTACAACGCTAACTTAAACAAAGGGTAGCGCTCTATAGTATGCCCCACCACAAGTGGCTGTGCGCCGTTTTTCAGCCCCTCCCACACACACACAAATAAAAATAAATAAAAGCTTGTGGAAAAAGGTGGAAAATAAGAAGACGGTACTGTTACAACGGATAACTTAAATTAATAAAGTATCAAAATATAATGAAAATAACTTTACTTCGTCCGACGAATACAACGGGCTCACAGAATACTCAGCGTGAAATGGTATTGTACTTGAAACGGTACTTCTACTGTGTTTCGCTGAGTGAGTGAGAATATAGGAGGCCTTTAAAAATTCCGCTTAAGCTTAAAAAGTCAGCAACACAATCAATATGCGGAATGTCAATGGTTTGTCAATGGGCGGCGATATTCTCTTAAAATATAGGAGACCCACCTGCTGCGTTGTCGGCTATACCTACAATAAAAAATATATATTGAAAAGAACGTCAGCTTTATTCGTAAATGTTTTTCCCCGTGAAACACACGTAAATTCTAAACATTTTCAATAACATAAAACTTCCACGTGTCTGTAAATCCATGAAAGGCCTCGGGGGTACAAAGAGATGCAATTTGCATTACAATAAATTCATATTGGAGTTCTAAGAGCCCGATCAGCTTGAATGGGGTCTGGAAGGCGATATTATATCTGCAGTTGGCAATAATAATACATATACGTAGTCGTACTTTAAAAGATTTCAATAGGGCCCTTCAGATACGATTTATTCGCTTTCATTTCGAAAAACATTTTATATCCCCGTCCGAGTTGGAGATATGAAGGAGCCTCGCGATGAGGGGGTCTGTAAGCTACTATTCAATGCTCGTTCTGTATATAATTTATAATTTAATTATGGGAGCAGGTGAACTTCGTATCTCTATATATTTTATGTACAAATTTGTCGAGTCAAAAAATACCGCCATCTCTTAGAATCTTACCGAACTAAAAGGAATTCAAAAACATGACTGTATTAATAAACAAGCAATCTGCAAACATAGAATAATATTGCGATTATAAACTGAGTTTTATCCTGTCTTTCAAGTTGGACACAGTGTGTTTTTATTTTGTTCGAATCAGTAATATGGAAGTCCTTTGGAAGTCCTTGTATGATATAATTTGAAGAGCCTCCGATATCCTTACTCGCTGATCACGAGTTTCACACTAGTATAATGACTTCTGAGGCCGTGGTATAACTTCGGACGTGGTAGCATGACTCTCTCACGGGTAAAAATAAAATAAATCCTTTTATTTACCTCTACTAAGAAAATCCCGTGGCATTTAACATTTATTATTTATTAAATTATAAAACTAAAAATTCCACTCACTTGAGGAAATGTAAAAATAAAAAGTAAGTATATCCACTAAAATGTTTTGTCGAGAAATAGTTTACTCAAAGAAAGAGATTTAAGATAGTTGTGCAGCGTTAGAAGAACTTCAGTACGTGAGAACATTACTTCGCATCTGCAAATAACGCTAGAGAGTAATAAATTAAAGGCAAAATTAACTATTCATAGTGCAAAGTTAATTCTCAGTAGTATCGGCATTCACTTCCAAGTCTCGCATTTAGAACGGGTTAGTTTGCGGTTACCACATAAGGTTTGGTTAAGTAGAAAAAGTTTAGTTAGGTTTTCCATTTGTACATTTTATTTTTGTTATCCCAACGGCAAAAGGTCACCGTCACCCATGGACATGCGTATTACACTTTGCGGTTTAGTTATGTTACTTAAGTGAAAGATATTAATGCACCTTCGGTAACCCCGCCCATTTAGCGAAATATAACAAGTACTATTTCAAATCGGTATTCTGTAAGGCTGAAGTACTCCAGACAAGCCTAAACCGTGCATCATCATATGCTCCATATGGCTGTGTCACGGAAAAAACAGCGCTAAGATAATTTTCCAGCCACTATCAAGCTCTGAAATTTCTCTCTCTTAAAAATAAATTATTAATTCTATTCACATTGGAAATTGAACCCCGATACACATGGCGTATCGGTATCTTACCAGATAGTTATGCTAAAACTCATAATATATATTATGTAGCGGGTAAGACGGTAGGTAAAAAATGTATATAGTCTTGTATCTTAATTTAGTATTTATGTGGTTATGTTCTTACAGGTCTCAAGCCCCGAGGGATCCGTGCCATAAGCTTGTACGACCATAACAGTCCTTCAAGCGAAAGAAGAAAGTGTGGGCTTTGTGGAATCAGGTCGGTGTTTGGGCCCAGTAAATCCTGCATAAAAGGGGCCGAGATCAGAACACAGCACGTGGCGTCGCAATTGTGTGATGAGGCTGGGCACAGCTCATGAGCACGGTCACGTCCCACCGGATGAGACTCATGATGAGGCAGTGGGGCGACTAGTGGTAAAGCTGCAGGCTGGCATGTGATCCTATTAGCAAAGCCTCAGCGTGGCGCTGCCACTGTTAAAACTGAGCGCAAGGCGAAACGTCCAAAGTATACTAGCTCTTCTTATAAATGACCAACTCGAGTTCCCTAAGTCACATTACGAATGAAAAACCGCGAGATTGGCGTAATTGAAAATTCCCTGTGTAATATACGAGGCGCAATTCCCGCTCCGATAGGGCTGCTACGTTTTTACAACGATATTATTTAGGCCCACAAATTCTTACGCCTAACAGCAATTTCATTATGGAGATCGCACATTACCTGGCTCCATCTCCGCATTGCCCCTACATTGGTGCTTCCGATGAAAAATCATCACCATTTCGATTAGCTACTGATACCTCATAAGTTTAACTTTTATTTGCTCCCCATCAGTGAGTTTTATCGCTCGCGATATTTTTGCATCTTCGTCATCAGAAGCTATTTGAATTAATACCTACAGCTGAATTTCATCAGCAGACATCGAAGTAGAATACAAAGTTCACCCGTATCAGCTCGATGTTTTTTTATTCTATAGTCGACTACGGAGCAGGTGGGTCTTATATATGGTAAGAGAACACCGCTGCCTAAGGACGGCGTTGTGTTGCCGGCTTTTTACGCCGCTTAATCGGCACTTTTAAGGGTCTCCGATATCCTCGCTCACTCTGCGAAACAAAGTACAAGTACCGTTTCACGCTGAGTATTCTGTGAGCCCGTGGTATCACTTGGAACGAGCCGGGCAATTAGTGCATCAGCAAATGCTTTATTAAGGCTCTCCCACGGGTGATAATTGAGCAGAATTCGAACCCGATACCTCTCGATTCGTGGTACGTTTATAAAAACATTCATCTATGAGGCTCCTAAAGACTTTATTCATATTAAAATTTTATGTTAATTATTGCATGAATTTATCTCTTTGGTTTAAGTTGAACTAATTAAGTAGCTCATTCGTTTAATGCCAGCTAAATTAGTTTGAATAGGGAAGGCTTATGGACCAGATACGGAACTTAAGGAGGTTCACTTGCAAATATTAATATCGCCGTTTGTATAACTTTTAATACCCAATGAAAAGAAAATGCGATAAAGCGTACATTGGACCGACTCCTACGAAGTGATACCACGGGCTCACAGAATACTCAGCTTGGTGGTTGTATTTAAAGCGATGAGTTTACTGTGTTTCTCTGCTCTTTAAAATTCCGCTTCAGCCACCTGAAAAGTTGGCAACACAACCAATGTGCGGACTGTGGCATGGTTGTCCATGGGCACCGTTTTCTTACAATATTGGAGAGCCACCTGCTCCGTTGACCGCTTTACTATAAAAAAGTCACAGAAGAGAAACAGAACTCATCTAGCAACGAGGAGAATGTTCTTAATTAAACTGAAAGCTTCGCCGACGTTTAAAAGTGCCTTGTGTTTTAATTATAACACCGCCATTGAACCGGCGGAGCCTAAGCAATGACTGCTTCACTTTGCATCTCATCTACGTTAAAGTAAAGTTAATATTAAAAAAAACACAGTATAAACTGAAACATTGTCTAAACATCAAGAGATGGAATTGATAAGCTCTGAATTGTATAATCAGGTATTTAGGTATTTTTTACTTTTTTACAAGGTGGGTCAAGGTGGATCGGAGGCCCATGAGGTTATGCCAATTATGTGACGTGGTTGTCCATGGGCGACGGTATACCTACTCAGGAGACCCACCTCCTTTGTCCAATATACAATAAAGCTACATACGAGAAACGCGTGATTATTTACTTTTGTGTACACAGAACCAACATCGAAATGAAATGTCATATGGCACAAGACGTTTTATATGGCGTATATCGAACCAACCCTGTGTGGCGGTCAATAATTGAAGGCTTTCATTTGAAGTATTAAATCAGTCGACGAATACTTTGCGAACTCTCGGCGAACTTAAACAAATTTCAATGGCATCACCATTAAATTTATTCCATCTTAGGCACCACCTTTTCCTTGTCTCTCGCTTCACTATACCGTAACCCCTTTCAAAAGTTCCTTCATAATATGCCCCGCTTAAGCCTTCAATTGTGATTCACCTTTGACTTAGCTTTATAGCGTTTTTTGTTATTGGAAATATCCATTGTCTTTGAAGGCGGTGAAATAACATTCAAGCTCGCTTTATTGCTTGGCGGGGGCAGAAAGTTTTAATAAAGTTCATTTGTCGTATTGAACGTTGAACTTTTGCTTTCCGCCGTTGAGATCTAGAATAGATTGGCCTTTATGCTGATCGAGCCTCGTTAATCCAAATATAGATATAGCCGGAGGCTATTTATTAAGCTTATTTTGTTAATTAGCTCACCCGCCAGACCTTAAATAATTATCAATTTAAATCGGTCGACAACGCACTCGTGCCACATATACTTTCAGTCGTGGGAAAGCAATGCTGAAGCATATGTGGACGCACTAATTGGGCCGGCTCTTCCGAAGTGATACCATGGGCTAACAGAATACTCAACGCGAAACCGTTCTTGTACTGTGTTTTGCTGAGTGAGCGAGAATATTGGAGGCCCTTAAATATGCCGCTTGAGTGGCGTAAAAAGCCGGCAACACTACCAATGCGCGGACTGTGGTGTGGTTGTCCATGAGCGGCGGTGTTCTCTTACTATATAAGAGACCCACCTGCTCCGTTGTCCGCTTTATAAAAAAACAAATTTATTAGCGCTGAAATTAAGAAAACTTAAGATTTAAGTAATAAACTATGATTTTTTATTGTTTAGCAAGCAACGGCAGTTGAGTCCTCTCTATGGTAAGAGATCACCGCCGCCCATGGACAAAAGCGCTACAACCCACGCTTTGTTTGTGTTTCCAGGTCTTTACGCCGCTTAAACAACATCATTTCAAGGGTGGGTCTCCTATATGGTAAGAAAACACAGCCGACCATGAATAACCGCGCTAAAGTCCGCGTATTGATTGTGTTGCCGGCTTTTTACGCCGCTTAAGCGGCACTTTTAAGTGCCTTCAATATCCTCACTCAGCAAAACACAGTAAAGGCACCGTTTCACGCTAAGTATTCTGTGAGCCCGTGGTATCACTCTGGGAGAGGCGTCCCAATTTGTGCGTCAGCATATCCTTCAACATGGCTCTCCCACGGGTGAGATTAATTCAATTCACAATAGAAAAACATAAATTCACGGTGAGCTGTCCAGCTCGCCTCCCAGTCCACGTTAAGCTGCCAGCTTTAGCCATTGTTCCAGCGTTAGCTATTTAAAAAAAATCACCAATTTGTGTAAATTAGGTATAATACATAACGTTATCACTTTTCCGAATTGTTAAAATAGTCTTTATGATAAGTATTGGAATGATAAACATTGTCCAAGTCGAGTTCACCCGGGATATATTGAACGATTTTAATTGTTGTTAACACCGTTGCACCATTCTAATTGCTCTATTGCCTACGCGCAAGCAAACGCACGCTTTTACAATAAATCAGTAAACTAATATCGTTTATATTAATAATACTTTATGTGTCAATAAATTACACCTAAACTATTGCAATTTATTAAAATTTGTTTGATTTTATTTATATAACATTGATTTGACAGTTAATATTAAGTAATAAATATCTTTTTTTAAACATACTAATTGTAACCATTTCTAAATCGAATCACAACAAAATTTAAAGTTTAAATTTACCACCTACTTCTGAAACTAGATTTTACCAAGAAGAACCGGTAAGAAACTCGATAATTACTCTTTTCAAAAAGGTGTTTTTATTATTCGTTTATGGCACAAAGTAAACCTCACACAAATAAACCCATTGTCATGTATGTCAACGACAAAAGAGAATAATGAGTATTTTTTTATGATCTAGCGGATCACAGAGCAGATGGGTCTCCTATATGGTGAGAGAACAGCGTCAGCTATGGACAATTACGCCACAGTCGGTTGGTTGCTATTGGTTGTGTTGCCGGTTTTTTTACGCTGCTCTGCACGTCACTGTCCTGCAGCCACAGCCCTGTCAAAGACTGAATAAATTATATTTTCCGGACCGGGAACCCGACAGCTCTCGCTTCAAGATCGACTTGTAAAATCACTGAGCAACGAGGCTCCAAAAAATCCAGTAACGTTGGTGCATAAAAATCTATGCGGAAAGGGTAAGCGAACGCCATTTAACCGGCCCAGCAATATCCCACACCTGGTTTTGTGACGCTGAAACTTTATGAGGGTCACTTTCAAAACAATCCCACTAAATTCTCGACCGCACGACAACGTGCGATTTTCAAACAAAAAGTGGTTTAATTTATGGATCAAAGTTAATGCTTGTGATGCCCTGGAATACCCAAACAATTGCTCTCGCAATTAATCTAAGTTTAAACAATTTATCTTATTGATTATTGAAATAATAGCCGCCCGCTTTGCCTTTGAGGTCTTGTAATTGAGTCTACTGAATATAAATCACAGCTGAATAGACGCAAAACGCTAGACAAAGTCAAACACTAAATTAAACAAATGATTCTAAATGTACCTCTTATAGGCTCGCTTCGCACCCGCGGCTCTGCTCGGGCTAAAGGTCCACGGGCAGTGTACTCTCACCCGAAGTAGGCTCCCTGCTAGTTTACCTTCCATTTTGACAAAGAAAAAAGTACTTACAAAACATCTGACACTCATTGAGACAAGAACTTATATATTTGTTACAATTCCTTAATTCCGCCGCTTTACAAAAACCGTTTTAACCCAATCTGCCTATAATGGTAGATTGAAATGCTTGCCAGTCAACCCACAAACGTGTAAAATGGATGTCTGGCGTGGCTTGGATGACCTTGCCTGCGGTTATTAATGTTCAGAAACGCAACCATCTCAATGGTTTTTAAGTGTCAGTGAGTAGCGATTGGGATTCTGCTCAGACCTCGATGTATCGCTTTTATTATTAGATTGAGATTGAGAGGTGAGAGAGAGAGAGAGAGCTATGTAGTTATATGATTATCACAAAGCGAGAGGCATCGGGTTAGAATGCCAGTCCGAACAAGAATATTTACAATTAATTTATAATGTATTCGATCTTTAGAATTGATTGACAGTGGCCAGGCGACTGTCTTAACACTGTTCCACCCTTGGGAGTGCCATGATCAATTGCTGATGTTCTAATTGGTCTGGCTCGTCCAAAGTCATACCACGGGCTCACAGAATGCTGACCGTGCAATGAAACTTGTATTGTGTTTTGTTGAAAGCTCTTGAAATTATACCGATTAAGCAGCTTAAAAGCCAGCAACGCAACGTGTTCTTCTTATATTGGAGACCCACCTGCTCTGTTGTCCGCTATACATATTTACGCTATAAATATGTGATGTTTAAGTAAATATCATTTACAACGTATTTAGTGTGTCTAGTAAAATGTTTCTAGCGTAAACTAAAATGGCTGCCGCTAGTCTTTGTTGGCCCCACCTAGCTGACCTTTTGTGTGCGTAAATGTCAGAAACAAAATAATAATGTTTGGATTCTATTGTTCTCATAATAGTGCCCCGTGTTTATTGGACTACTATAATAGTTATAGCTTGATAGAAATGTCTCTAGGGTAATCCATTTAAGTAATCCTATTATCAGAACTAATATTTTGTAATTTTTTCAAATATAAACAAATTTTAGATTATTTAAGTCTATTTACTCTATTTTTAAAGTAACCTTTTTTATGGTATAGCGGACAACGGAACAGGTGGGTCTCCGTTATGATAAGTGAACACTACCTCCCATGAATGACGGTGCCATAGGCCATGCTTGTGGCCGCCTTTTTACACAACACAACCAGATCGAGTATGAAAAGATTCATCGCGGCGTCCGTGATTTCTTACCATATAGAAGACACACCTGCTCCGTTGTCTTCTATACCTTTTAAAAAAGACATTAAAGCAACGTCTTTTTTATTTACATTAGATTATTTGTATGATAAAGCTTACAGAATGCTTACATTACACGAGAATAGAAAGCTGATGGTAATTGAATAGCGGAACAGTTGGTATGAAGGGCAGAGCCAAATTAAAATGTTTATTTAAAAAGCATTGATCAAGATAAAATTAACGGCATTGAAGGTGTGTATTGTGCAGTCTCAATTTGAGTCCAAATTATGATTGATTCGTTTGTTCGCGGGTTGAAGCTCTCGCATTTTGATCGCACTCGACTTTCAAAAGGTCGCTTCATTATTATTTTGTAATATTTTGATGGATTTTCATTGATCTGACGTTTATCTATACTAATATTATAGAGAGGTTGAGTTTGTGTATTTGAGACGAACTGCTGAACGGATATTGAAAATAACGTTACTAATAAATATAGCATCATCATCAGCCTATTGAAGTCCACTGCTGGACATAGGCCTCTCCCTAAGATCCTATTGCGATCTTGAGCGAACTGGATCCAGCGGTTGCCCGCGACCTTTATGAGATCATCTTTTCATCGCATATGAATATATAATAATTATATAATAATAAATGATTGAGAGCCTCTTAGCTAAGTGGTTTAATAAGTTAAGTAGGTAGGCGAGAGGTATCGGGTTCGAATGCTGGCCCGGACAATTATAAATTATAAATTAATCTATAATTTATTATTTTTATATTATTATATAATTTATTCGATTTGTGGTGAATTTGACAGCGCCCGGGCAAGTGTCTTAATATAGTCGCACCGGTGGAGGAGCCATGTTAAAACTTACGATGACGCACTAACTGGGCCGGCTCGTCTGCAGTGAAACCACGGGCTCATAGAACATTCAACGTGAAATAGTAGTTGTACTTGAAACGGTGCTTTTACTGTGTTTCGATGAGTCAGTGAGGATATCGGAATCTCTTAGAAATGCATTAAAGAGGCGTAAAAAGCAAGCAACACAACCAATGCGCTGACTATGGCGCGATTGTCTATGGGCAGCGATGTTCTCTTACCAAATAGGAGATCCGCCTGTTCAGTTGTATGCTAAAGCATAAAACATTATAACAATAATAATATAAATTTGCGATATTTTTAGTAAGATAGGCTAAATATTAATCTGAAAAATCAAAAGGCTTTTTGTTTCGGATTTACAAAGCATCTAAGTCGAGAAAGTAACGGCAAAATGATAAGATTTTTTACGAACGCTGCCTTAACAATGAGATATATGATTAAGTTTTAGAGGTTAATAACGCCTATTTAAAAGCCGGTAACAGCAATCTAACTTTTGGATTTATATGGTGAAGTGGTAGCGTTATCTATACAATAATATGTTTTTGTGTATTTCACACGCATTAGATCTACCTAAACGCGTACGATCGCAAACGATAGCTAGATCCCATCTTCTCTTCCAGCGGCAAATGAGTGATCTACCATCCCGCCTCTCAAGAGAACCTCTGTCACGCATTGGCACAAGTCGAGGTTCATGTCTCTCAGAAGATGCTCTTGTTCTATCCGCGGAAAATTTAAACTTATTTTCAGTATGCCTGCGAGTTCGCCCTTTGCATCACCCGTATTAAACTGTAAAGGCCGCACAGGCCAACAGCCAATAACCATTCTTAAAAAAAATTGAATACATCGCCTTTATCCCCAGTGTAAATTAATACGTAAAACACAAAAATGTAGTCACAAGTGGTAACTCCATACGTTCGCCTTTCAGTCGGGACGTTAATTCCAACGGTCTAGCATCGGAATTATTGCAATTGTTATGTCCGTACGAAGCAAACGCGTATGAATGTTTACGAGCCAATATCGCCACTACTTGTTCCATAAACTAAAATTTACTATTCGAATGGAGTTTGTTTTTTATCGACGCTCTCATTCCGATCGTAAAGAAGCCAATTGAAATATCGCTTTGTTGTACGCGATGATGTAAAATATTTACGACATACTTACAGTTATTAGTACTAAAATATTGCTTCATAGACGCTACTAGTGTTGCCCAAATTTAGTCTTGGTCTTGCATTTGTGCAAGACCAAGACCGCTTAATTTTCTCACGACTTGGGCTGACCTTGTATGACTTTAGGAAGAACAAGACTAAGCCTGTAAGACTCTTGCGTTGACGGATGGTGATATTGATGATTTTGATTTTTATCATCAAGATACATATTTTAAGTCTTTCTTTCTTATAATTAATAAATAATTTATTTGGGAAAGCTATGCTGAAGCCTATGATGACGCACTAATTGGGCCGGCTCGTCCGAATTGATACCACGGGCTTACATAATACTCAGCGTCAAACAGTACTTGTACTGTGTTTCGCATAGTGAGTGAGAACATCGGCCGTCCATATAAGTACCGCTTAAGCGGCGTAAAAAGGCGGCAACACAACCGATACGCGGACTGTGGCGCGGTTGTTCCTGGGCGACGGTGTTCTCTTACCATATAGGAGACTCACATGCTCCGTTGTCTGCTATAGAATAAAAAAATTAATATATCTGAAGTAAATGCTTAAAATGTTGTTTTTCTTATTTTGACAGGTCAGAATAAATTCTTTTTATGTTTATGCATTTACATAGTTGTATACAATTTATTATAAAAATAATCTTTTGTATAAAATAACACAATTTTGTCATTCAAATTATTTTAGCAATTTTCTTTTAATTACCAATTATTGAATATTAATATAGAAAACCTTCAATTTGCCTTATATGCAACCAGTGAGATATAGAAGATAGTTAAGTCATTTATAAGAGGTGGGTTCATGATAAAATTTGTTGCAGATGGCATAAGGCAGATTTCCTGTGGGAATAACTCCATTCTGCTGTCGAGGGTACCTTGACGCATTCAAATGTACTTGAAATTTGTCGAGACCGCGAACGACTGGTTGAGTTATGTAACTCAAATAACCTTATTGCGTTGCCTCCGTTCCAAATGTTCAAACTAACATGGAAGTTTGTTCCAAAACGTATAACATTTACCAATAAACAATTTATTGACATTGATATTTTTTGTTCTTCATAATGTCAGGATAACCTAGGATCACTTCTCCGCCCATGGACAACTATTACTTTGGCGATTATATATTATTTATTTATTACATACATATTACATTGTGTTATATATTACATAACTGTATTTTTATACAAATTTAGATAGATATTTCATAGTTTTTTTTTAATTATCATTAAAAAAACTATGTTCTTCTTATTTTTAATGTGTCCTTATTTTTTACTACCGCCAGTTCTAAGCGTGGCAATTTTGAAAGATACAAATAGTACGTTTTTAAAAAAATTACACGATTATAAATCAAACTGTTTTATTTCAGAGCAACACTTTTCCAAGCTTTGTCATAGCTATTAATTATATATCTTGAAGAAATGCGTCTACAATGTAAAATGTTCCGTGCTACTGCATCACAAGTCGAAACATTAACATTTTATTGCAATAACATCGCTCGTAAAATGAATCAATTTAAAATTTCTACAGATACTCGTCTGCCAACGAAATAGCTCAAAGTTTCAATGGTGCTTACTGCTTAGTGCGTAAAAGTTGGCACTGCTGCGAAGTAATTTCATTAAAAAAGGCTTTAACTTTCTTCTCAAGGGAAAATGTTTCATTAATTATGTACATAAGGCCTTAAACAATTTTCATATAACGATTATGAAATAGATATTTTTCTCGTTTAGATTTTCTGAAATGAAATGTAGCAACAGAGCGTCATAGCTTAATGGTTTTAAAAGTGTATCATGACGCGAGGGGTAACGAGTTCTAATCCTGGTCCGGATAATTATGATACATATAATTTATTCGGTCTCTGGAAAGGCTTGACCGTAGCCAGGCCAATGATTTAATAATGTCGTAACCGTAGTAAAGCCATGATAATTGGGCCGGCTAGTCGGAATTGATACCACGGGCTCACATAACACCATTACCACGGCCTTAAAAGTGCCGCTTAAGCGGCGAAAAAAGCCGGCATCATATCCAATGCGCGGAGTGTGGCGCGGTTATTTATGGGAGGCGATATTCTCTTAACATATAGGAGACCCACCCGTTCCGTAGTTCGCTATAGAGTAAAGAAAACCCATACTGGTTGGGTTTAATATATTTCATTACATAACGGACAGCGAGACAGACAGTGCCTCTGATGACAAATTACCGCTGTCAATGGAGAGTTGCACTGTGCATGGCCGCTTTGATTGTGTTGCCGGCTTTTTATACCAAAAAGCAGTAAGCCAAACTTGTGCTTACGGTATTCTAACTCATTTACCGACATTTCAAAAATTCTCTTTTACGTTGATATTCGGTAAACGTGTACTTTTATGATAATATTGGGTATATAATTCTAATTACTATTAAGAATTACTCTAATACAATTACACGATATCTAATACTTTAGTATTAATTTTCAGTAGATATTTGAAAATAATGTACGGTAATCAAGAGATATGTCTTCGATTTTCACACGAACGAACTTTTAGAATGTGTTGGAATAACGACGGAGTCGTTTGTTTGTTCAAAGCGACGTTAGTTTTCGATTGAAATGCGAAAGTGACTCAGCAGATATCATTCAGAGTTATTATGGCCGTAGGACACTTTAATGGTCTTCCGTTAGTAGTTCTTTGATCTGTCTATTATTGCAACTGTCAGAATCGGACTTAATACATTACACCGAAGGTTTTGTGTAACATGCCACGGTATTTTCAAATTTCTTCAATTATGACTGATTTCTTTATTATTATTAATTAACACAAAGTGAGGGTATCGAAGGCCCGTGAAAGTACACCGCTAAGGCGTCGTAAAAAGCCAGCAAAAAAACGTAAGCGGCGGTCTGAGGCGCGGCTGTCCATGGGCGGAGATGATATTGATGAAGGAGACTCGCCGGTTCCGTTTCCTGTATCGTTGATATTCTATGGACAAAGTCAAATGTAGATGTTATTTTACTTGAAATTTAAAATATTTTAAAAATTAATTTAAAAATATTAGTACTGTAAGAGTGTTAACTAATACTTATAATATTTAATTTTGGAGCAGTGTGAGAGCCATGCTGAAGCATATGCTGACGCACTAATTTGGCGGGTTCATCCGAAGTGATACCACGAGATCAGAGAATACTCAGTGTGAAACGGTACTTGAACAGTGTTTCGCTAAGTGAGCGAGGATATCGGAGTTCCTTAAAAAAGTGCCGCTCAAAAAGTAAAAGTAAGCGGCGTAAAAAACCGATAATACAACCAATGCGCGGACTGTGGCGCGGTTGTCTCTGGGCGGCAGTGTTCTCTAACCATATAGTAGACCCACCTGCTCCATTGTCCGCTATACCAAAAAATGATTTTAAAAATTACGTAAAAATGTTTTAATGCTTAAAAATTGTATTTCTATTGTAGATAAAAAATACTATAGATAATTTCAAAGTTAGGTTCTATTGTGGCCAGTAGGTACTGTACACCTGCTCAACAGTGACCTCACAATGAT
Organism: Delias oraia; assembly: GCA_018230265.1. Lineage (NCBI taxonomy): Eukaryota > Metazoa > Arthropoda > Insecta > Lepidoptera > Pieridae > Delias > Delias oraia. The sequence continues at coordinate 22,817 of DWCF01001144.1, forward strand.
TGATTGTGACAAATTGGCCCCGTGGACATTTTCTCACTCCGGCTGAGATTCCGTTCGCGATAAAATGTCAATTTAATTGACATGCGCCATTATGCTCTTAATATTTCAAATGTTAGGTCGATTAGGTAATTTTACTACACTTCTGGACACCACTTGCAACTCTGTGAAGCGCCAATTTGGCCCATATGGAGTATTACTCTCACCTCTGGGTGGGAGCTCCTAAATAACAGCTTCGTCCTTTAGATTTCATTCAGCGCAGAACAGCCCGAATCGTTGACGGCCAGATACTTTCCTATAAGCTTGTCTCTGTTGACTCTGCCATTATCGGCATCTTCTATCGCATTTATCTCAAAAAATGTTTCGAGGGTTGCTTGGATTAATATATATAATATCGAGACACAATACAATGTTTCATCTATATCGCCTGGAGATTTACTGTTTCAAAACCGAGCGTTTTTAAGACATTTTAATTTTCATTCCACCCGTGCGAGACCAATGCTTAAGCATATGCGGATGCACTAAATAGGCCGGCTCGTCGGAAGTGATACCACGGGCTCACAGAAACTCAGCGTGAAATGGTACTTGTACCCGTGCTGCTACTGTATTTTTGCTGAGTGAGTGAGGATATCGGAGGCACTCAAGGAGCGTAAAAAGCCGGTAACACAACCATTGCGCGGACTGAAACGCGATTGTCCATTGGCGGCGGTATTCTCTTGCCATATAAGAGACCCACCTCCTCTGTTATCTGCTATAACATAAAAACATATAAAACACATATATACTATTTTATATAAGTTAGGTAAACAATCCAAGCTTCGGTTATGTTGTCAGATATTTGTCGATGAAGCGGTAAACTTTTAATATTGCATTTAAAATATTTCGTTAATAAAATATAGAAGCAGGGATTCTTCATTTCAAGACATAAGCATTTCATACAAGTAGAGTGCTGAAAAGTTTTCAGCTCAAAGATATTACAGCTCAGCTTCATACTAGCGGGGTTTATGCTTTTATTATTCTACTTTCTCCCTGATTTAGTTTCTTATATTCTGTAAAATTTAGAAGAAAAGAAAACGTGTAATAAGTTTCTTTCTTAAGATGATATTTTTTATGGTATAGCGGATAGCAGAGCAGGTGGGTCTACTATATGGTAAGAGAACATCGCCGCCCGTAGACAATGGCGCTACAGTCCACGCTTTGGTTGTGTTACCACCTCTTAACTTTGCTTAAGTGGCATAATTTCGGATGAACCGGCCCAATTGTGTGTCAGCATATGCTTCAGCATGGCTTTACTACCGGTAAATATACAGCCAAGAGAATCTATCTTATACTTTATGCAGAATTTTGAATAATATAAACGACTTATTTTGCAATCTGGCTAATTAAGAATGATAACTTTGGCACATTACGTCCGTGAAGGTTCGTATATATATTTCTGTCTATCTTTTTTTGTCTGTCTATATGACCATACAGTAAGAAGCCAGAAACACAACCAAAAACGTGGATTGTGATGCGTTATTTCACTGGCGCTGGTGATCTCTTACCACAGAGAACCCTTACCCTCCTGCTCCGTTGACTGATATACCAGAAAAATACAATCTTTTAAGTGTGGATTATAAGTCTAATGAGAATCATAACCATTCACTGAATATGTTCATTGGCATACGATGTGCTTTCAAAATCATCATCGTATATATGACAAAGTATGCAACTGTAGTAAAATATGTGTAGTGAATGTTTAAGAGAATGCATATAATATATTGGTTAAATTGTAGTCGGTTTGTATTCTAGCATCGGAATAAAGTTGCTAGACTCTCAATAGATGTACAGTTGGCAAATTTCAATAGGATAGCGAGATGAGGTTATTGGGCTCTCGGAAAATATCGACTGACGTACTTCGTCTTTGTTATTGAGACGTTGAGTTCACTGATGTTGCGCTATTCCCAGTCCGAGTGTTAAAACCAAGCGTTTTCTTTACTCTTTTTATGCTGTAGCGGTATGTGTTATTTTAAAACCATTACCTATTATACAAAATTTAATCTTTTTTATTTTTTATTTTATAGCGGACAACGGAGCAGATGACAACGCGTACGAGCGAGAGTTTTTTGATTAATTGTTTTGGTACATTATAAATAAATGTTGGTTTAAATTTATAACTTAAGATGTTTGTGGTGTACCTCTTAAAATTTTCCTTTTTCTAGATCCACCTAGCACACAAAAATTTTGCGAAACACAGCGATAGAGTACGCACTCAAGTACTTGTATAAAATTAACATTCATCATCATCATCATTTCAGCCGTAGGACGTCCACTTCCGGACATAAGCTTGGACCTCCATGAATACCTGTCGGAGGCGACCTGCATGTAGCGTCTTCCAGCGACCTATAAAAGGTCGTTTGTGCACCTTGTGAATGGACCTAAAATTAACACTGTACGAAGATTATTCTCTAGTTTTATTTGAATCTCTAAACACTTGCACCAAACTTCCAGTGCCATACAGTAACAATACAGAGTACATCCAATGGCAGATGAATCCCTTTGACTGTCTCTTACTACTTGACTTCAAACACCTCGCCCAAGTATATCATGGCTTCGTCAGAGTAGTGACACAATTTTCAAACAATATGTACCTGATATTACAAGCAACAATCCCCAATACACCTAAAATTCACGTCCATTTCCGTGTAATCTCCAAATTCGTGAAGGCTTTAATCATTCTGCTAGTCACTTTTTTATGTTTAAGTGAACAACGGAGCAGGTGAGTATCCTATATGTTAAGAGAACATCGCCACATATGGACAACCATGCAAAGGTTTGCGCATTGTTTGTGTTACCGAATTTTTACGCCGCTGCTGCATTTAAAAAAAAAAGAGAAATACACACAGCGAAATACAGTAGAAGTACCGTTTCACGTACTTTACCACGTACCGTAGCTACCGTCAGCATATGCTTCATCATAGCTCTTCCATGGGTGCGACACTATTAAAACACTCACCCTGCCATTGTCAAGCACTTCCAGAGATCGAATAAATTACAAATTAAGTTATAACTGCTCGTATCGGAATTCTTCGCTTCGTGGTAGACGTATAAAATCACTTAGCTACGAGGTATTCGAAACGCTCTATCGGGACTTCGTTTCACATGTAATAGTAGTTATTAAAACTCTAGAAAAAAAGCCGCCTGCTATAAGACTCTTTGTATAAATACAATTTGTGCTGTCAGATTAACGTTCTAATTTATGATAAAAATATTGACTTTTAAGCTAACTATTAAAATTAATATAATTTTAATAAGACATGTATGATTTATCTAATAGAAAAATAACGATTTTCATATTTTTTGTATTCATTTTTAAATATTTTTCAGAATATAAATAAATATTCAATTTTCATATATTTTTCAGAATTTTAAGACAAAAATTAAATTACGAACTTTAATAACATCCTAATGGAGCCCGGTATGAAACTATGCTCTTAGATTTTTATGGTATAGCAGAAAACGGAGCAGGTGGATCTTCTATTATGTAAGAGACCACCGCCGTCCATGGAAAAACGCACCATGGTTCGCGTATAGGTTGTGGTACCGTAATTTTACACCGCTTAGTCGTCATTTTTAAGGGCCTCCGATAGCCTCACTCACTTAGCGACACAAGTAGAAGTACCGTTTCACTCTGAGTATTCTGTGAGATACTTTGATTATCAACATTACAAAATATAGCAGTGTTAGCAATGCAAGATTTGAGTAGATACAGCATTTGCCAATTATCTGGCCGTGTTAACCCAACTTGCCACTGCAACATTAATCTCAACCCGTCAAAGTATCACAATTCGGCGCCACCTAGCTGGATATCTTGAAGCCGTCGCTTGCCAATTTATTTGCAGCAGTCACTGCGAGATTTCGAAGTCATATTTCATGGCAGATTATACATATAACAATTACAATCTATTAGTTAAGTACTTCAAGAAGGGCTGGAAACGCATCCATATCACTGTGCTTTTTTATGGTATAGCGGACAACGGAGCAGGTGGGTCACCTATATGATAAGAGAACACCGCCGCCCATGTACAACTGCGCCACAACCCGCTCATAGGTTGTGTTAGTGCGTCCGCATATAGTTCAGCATGGCTCCCGACGGGTGCGACAGTATTAAAACACTCGACCGGGCACTGTTAAGCCCTTTCAGAGATCAAAAAAAATTAAATTATAATTGTCCGGACTGGGCTTCGAACCCTCTCGCTTCATGGTACACTTTAAAAACCCTTACGCTACAAGGCTCTCAAAGGCTAAGCCATAATTACTTCTAATATAAATGATGTGTATTGTGTATTGAAACTTTTGATACATGACAACGATGTCGAAAGTTTGATTGCAACATCGACGCGGCAGTGTACCATAATCCGGCGAAAACTATTAATGGGTTCAATTGTGCGCATCCTTTGACATGATCCGAACCGCTGCTGAAGTTTGTATGCAAAAGTCCCGAACTTCCCAATTGGGTTGTCTACTGGCTGAAGTTTGATAGCTTTAGTACTTAGATATAATTCGTGTGTGCCATGAATTATGGCTCCCGAGTCGCTGTTCCCGATAATACTGCATCCGAGGAACTTCCGTAAGGCTTGCATTAACATGATGCCTTTAAATTATCTATTAATTTATAAACAGTTATAAGACTCTAAAAATCGTATAAGTCTAACACGAAGCGAGAGGTATCTGGTTCGATCCTCGGTCCACATAAAAAGTTATAATTTGTTCTATTTGAAAGGCCTTGACAGTGGCTGAGTATGCGAGAGTCTGTAACACTTTATTACCCGTGGGAGAGCCATAGGCTGGCGTACTTATTCGACCGGCTTGTCTAAAGTGATACCAAGAGCTCACGGAATACCATCGTGAAACAGTACTTTTCTGTTTCGTTGAATTAGTGAAGAGCGGCGAAAATAGCCAGCAACATAACCAAAGCTTGGATTATGGCACGGTTGTCTATGGGCGGCAGTGTGATCTGTTGACCACTATAAAAATATACAATAGAGAGTTAAATATGTTGCTTAAAGTTAACATTAACATGTTAAAAGCAATATTTCTAACAATGTCGCACGCAAACTGTATTGCAGTTATTATTTCATGTAAAATCACAAATAGGTTTATCGTCGGAGTTGCTTAAACAAATTGAAATTATACTGTTCGCCGAGAAAGTTTTAATTTGATTGCGAATCTAGCCACTTCAACCAGCCTTTGTTAGTGACATTGTTTCTCTGATATTATTTCAATCACAAATTTATAGCCAAACTTTGGCCACGTTATATGTAACAAAGAAGGGAATGGGGCTTTGTCGGTAATACGGCAACTGTGAGGTAACTATCTAGGTTCTAGATAATTTTATTATAAAGCGAACAAAGGGACCACCGATCATGTTTGTCAGATCTTCGTATGTCTTCTAGTTTCAGACTTTCCCAAACTGACTGATTTGAATGAGACACCCACTATATAGATGTAGCTAGACTGGAAATTGCTGTAGTATTATTTAATCAAAATAATACCGATCGACTTCTTGCTCTCCGTTGTTGGTAGTAAACAGAGTAATAAGTCCGTCTCCAGCTTTGTTCTACATGTGTGTACAATTTTTCAGCGACGAACAAAATAGTGGTCTCAACTTTGTAATACCAAGTTTCTCAAGTACTAGCATTATTTGTTGCTACAATGTACCGAACGTAATTAGTCCTCGTAAGCACTACTAGTTCTTCTATAGAATGTTCTATAGAATGTCATATTGTTAATTTTACCACCAATGCGGTAATAACACTTTTATGAGGTTCTCTATTTATTGCTCCACTACACGACTGGGTAAGTAATTATGTATTGAAATTACAGCTATAGAAGGTACGTGGAATGTATAAAGCTCTTGTACATAAATTCTATTTCTTTGTGCTAATTTTAATTGGAAAGTAATGCACGCTGATGCATATATTGGACAACAGTCACTAGTCTCACAGATTAACAGCGTGAAACAGTACTTGTACTGTATTTCGCTGAGTGAATGAGGATATTGGAGGCTTATATGGAGGATTACATGGGATATTTAGGCTCTAGACTTTAGAGTACAGGTTTCACTCGTAGGAGACCCATGTTGAAGCATTTGCTAATGCACTAATCGTGCTGGCTCGTTCGAAGTGAAACCACGGGCTCACAGCATATTTAGCGTGAAATGATAGTTGTGTACTTGAAACGGTACTTCTACTGTGTTTCGCTGAATGAGTAAGGATATTGGAGGCCCTTAAAAATGCCGCTTATGCGGTGTAAAGGCGGCGGCGAGAGGTATCAGGTCCGAAAAAACAAATTATTCAGTATCTGAAAGGCCTCGACAAAGGCCGAGTATCCGAGAGTCTAAACACTATCTTACCCGTGGGAGAGCCATAGGATAACACATTTATAGGACCGATTCGTCTGAAGTGATACCAAGGGCTCACGGAATACCAACATGTAACAGTACATTTTCTGTTTTGCTGAGTGAGTGAATAGCGGCGAAAAAAGCTAGTTACACAACCAATGCGCGGTCTGTGGCGCGGTTGTCCAAGGGCGGCGGTCTCTTACCATTTAGGAGACCCACCTGCTCCGTTGACCGCGACACCATAAAAAACACCATTCAATCGGTGTAAAGAAGCGATAAGACAAAGCACATATTAATAAAAAACCTTAAAAACAACACCGTTTCGGAGTTCATCATGACCTGTTCGTCATCCGAGGATTATATATAAAATTAAAATTAACGTAACCCTGTGCGAGTTTCTCAAAAGTGGTAATTGCGCTGTATATCAGCCCCGCCATGAGAAACCACAAGCGATGCCAACATTTCATCGGGTATTTGTAGATTCAGATAGAAATTCGGCCAAAAGTGATTCAACGTTATTTTATTGAACCCGTAAACCTGGCAGCATTTCCTCGCTGGATTGCAGTGTTTATGCGCCGAACGAAAACAGCCACAAGTCACTTTTATAATGGAAATGGGATGTTTACGTATCCCGTGCTATTTAGGATATGCGCGGTTGGAATCAATTTACGTAATTATGAGCGAAACACAGCCTTCTAATGACAGCGGTGGTAAACGAGCAGGAGTCTCACATAGGCTTCCTCGATGTTAGGTGATGAAATACAGCTGCAATTATTCATCAAAATAGCTCCTGACAAAATTCTCCGTGATATAAAGGTGCACACTTCTGTAAGTATAGAAGATAATTAATCAAGCCGTTTGCTTGAAACCCTGTCCTAAGCTTACAGAATAAATAGATTATTTGCATCATGTAATCCCAGTGGCTGGCTAAAAAGAGCCAGTGTGTACAAAGTAAACAGAGCTGTCCGAAGGGGTGGCCACGTCGTTTGCAAAGTAGCCGGACACAAAGTCCCACATCTTTGCACGGCTGGTCACCCCAAATTAAGGTTTAACCACACCCACTCACTGACACGGACACTTTAAAAAAGCTCTAAAGCTTTTTGACTTGGATATTTTGCTGACATTTTGCACAAACACTTTTACTCGAATCTATAAAATTTAATATATGCAACGGTTTTTGAATACGTTCAGAAAATATAATATAATTCTGATATTTATTTAGGTTTCTCATTGGACTCTTATTTTTCAAATTAGTGCTTATTTTTAGAGCATTTTTAAGGCTTTACGTGCCTTAAAAATTACGTGCATACGGGCCAATCTATGGAATCAGCTGCCAGCAGAGCTATTTCAAAACCAAAGCGACTTGCGGATCTTCAATAAAAGAGCGTACAAATTCTTTAAAGGCCAGTAATGAAGCCGTGACCCTATAAGCGCTAGGTGTGTCCATGGGCGGAGTACAGTTTATCCTAGATAAACCTCATTTACCATCATTTCCATAAAAAAATATTTAAATTCTATATATTTGTTAGCTACATTTTAATGACAACGATACTATTATATATTATACTATTGACAACGCTCAATAATTTAGGATATTATTAGAAATATATACGCACTAACTATCTTGTTAAAGATTACATATTTCCAAGAGAAATGTATCGGACAATTGTATTGATTAAAAGGACTTACTATTAGAATAGAAATAGCTCTGAAAAAGTATCTTTGCGCTCACGAACGAGAGAGTACAATCAATTTCATTCCTTATTGTCGTTCAAACTCATTCACTCTCCTATTTAAGAGCGACTCTTAGCGAATCTAGAATTAATGAATGCCTGAGAACTTGCTACAAATGGATTGCTGTCTTATTGATTTTTCATGCCATAGTCTGTACTAGAAAGAGCTACAATCTTTTGTGACCGGCTAAACATATCTATAGAAATTATATACAAAACAAAATGTTAAATATGTTAAAATGACTTTTATAATCTCAAGACCAGCCATTAGATCGTTTTTAATATATGTTTTTGTGTTCGATAATCAATCAATTGAAGTAATATCACAGGCTCACAGAATACTCAGCGTGAAACTGTAGTTAAACTTAAAACGATGTTTCCACTGTGTTTCTCTGAGTGAGTGAGAATATCGGATGCCTTTTAAAGCTCCGCTGAGCTGCTTTAAACTGGTGCGGGTGTCCATGGGCGGCGGTGTTTTCTTTCCGTATAGGAGACCGACCTGCTCCGTTTTCTGCTATAAAATAAAATAATTGAATCCGACGTAACTCTACCTAATCGACGCATTAAATGGCTTCTCGTAAGATATAGCTTACTATACCACGGGCTTACAGGATACCCAGCGTGAATAACATTAAAAAAACTCAAAATTTGTATACATATATTGAATATATAAAGCCTAAATATATTTCGCTTTAAGACGAAGGCTTTAACAAGATACCCCTGTCAATAAAGCTTAAGAGATCGAGCTCATAACGCGACGAATCATTTATGTTAATTTAGTAGGGCTGTATAAATAGACGTTTTTAACATACAAATAAATGTTGTTTAATGTTGTGTGTATCTGTGTGTCACAATCGATGGGCTGATTGTTGATGCTTTATTTATTATATTAAAATATTGAATGCGCAGACAGATTATGTAATACCTCATTTACACGTTTGCGTATTAATAGAATCCCATAAGCTCCAAGATTAGTACAAAGGCTTGTTACCATTTTCATGCTTGCGAGTCCTTTAAAGTGTTTCTTTTCTTTGATGTGTGTTCAAAAACAAAATGCCAATAGTATATTTACAAAAAGAATGTAAGTAGAATTATAATAATAAATATAATGATTTTATGTGGACACACATCACGAAACATCAAGTTGTTTATCTGGCATGAATCGCAAAATTAGAGAATCAATTTTTATACAATACGATTTTGGGACCTTCAAAATAAGAGTGTATTTAAAACTTCATTGCTTACTGTATGCTGTTTGAGAAGATGAAATATTGAAATTTTATACCGCGATTTATAAATTGAATATTATTTTATTGCTACTTATTTGTTTATAAACAACATTTATCACTAACAGATAGCGATTTAACGTAATATTTTTACTTTATGTCCGATACAACACATTGTATGAATTGTATCATTTAATTTTTATAAGCACTAGTATAAATAAAATGAAGAGAAAAGGCTCTTCTTATTAACTTTCGCGTGGGTTAAGTTCTAAGAACAATACTTATTCGTGATCGTTGACAAGCTCCTACAGTTCACTTAAGCCACGATAATCATGTCATTTACCCGCTTGTGCTGGTGACTGCATGCATGTAAATGTACCGTTATATATTTGTAAGCTGTTCGAGGGGCTACAATAAATCCTATATCAATTTATTATGATTGTGTCAATGTTAAAAATTGTTTGTGTTTTGAAATGGGACGAAATATGATCCCGTTACGGCCATAAACCTAACACGCTGTCTACAGTGAGAAATAGTTGATATAAATTGCATCTTTCGAATACACTGTAAATCTGCATACATATGAGCTGTATTGAACGGAGAGTAAACTTATAAATCATAACATTCAGTTGTATGTGCACAGGCTATGTATTGTCAGTTTTAATATCGTTGGTTAAGATTCAGGAACTTACAACTTCATTTCTATTACTGTTAATACAAATAATATTTTTTATAATTTTTTTAAAATTAAATGCATTGTTCAAACTTTTGACGTTGACTTTTATTAAAAATATTGAATAAGTTTATATGGATGTAAGAAGAATTGTGTATAAAAATTAGACAAAATAGTAAAGAAAGAATACAATAAAATACCATAAAATAATTTAAACAAATATACCTTTCTCTTTGATTATTTAATATTATATCAAATGGACTTATTTAATTTAATTTATTTGTAAATTCTATAAAATGTATTTTTTAATATCCTTATCCATATTTCACAGATTTCTATTCACGTTAAAATAACCCTTGAAGTTAGAAGTATGGATTTCCTATAAATAAAGATGTATGGACCATAAAATGTTATGAAGTCAAGAAATAGCTATATTTGGTTATATAGGTCGCTGTGTCGGAAATATATCTTGACCTACATCAGCCAGGAACGCGACTCACTGCTAGTCTGTTGTTAACATACTAGCATACTCTATGGGAAGGTCTATGCTCTATGCTCTAATGTCAGGGGTAATGTCATTTTAGTGACAGATATAGTGAAATCGTAAGGTACAGATATCTTTGCCGATGATAATATATTTAAGATGGAATATATAGGTACTCAGAAATTAAATTTGGTTAAATATTATTTTAGTTTTATCTATATTAAAAATCACGTCCTTAATAAGCCTTTTATATTTTTTTTATATTTAAGAATAACTGTTCTTAATTATTTTGT
>DWCF01001145.1:0-33596 GCA_018230265.1 Delias oraia
CTGCTGCCCACCCTCCGGTGAAGTGTCCTTTAGTCGCGTCTTACGACATCGGCATATATATACATACATAATATTATCTTAATCAGCGTAAAAAGCCGACAACAGAACCCAAGAGTGGCTTGTTGGTCTCTAACCACAGAGGAGCCCCCTTGCTGTCCACTATACAATAAAAAACAGTGCGGGGAAGTGGCTAGGTGCAGTTCAAGTGCTTTGGCAGCGTTTCTATTGCATCCCGATTTTCACCCGACTACAAATGCGTGCACAATTTAAAGCGAGTTGGCTCCTTTTCAACACTTATGAGATGTGTACATTTAAAGGGCCATTCTGAAGCATTTGTGGACGCACTAATTGGGCCGGCTCAAAGAATGCTCAATGTGAAACGGTACTTGTACTGTGTTTCGCTGAGTGAATGAGGATATAGGAGGCCCTTAAAATTGCCACTTAAGAGGTGTAAAAAACCGACAACACAACCAATGCGCGGTCTGTGGTGCGGTTGGTGATGGGCGGAAGTGTTCTCTTACCATATAAGAAATTTTGTGTGATGAAGAATAGTATGAGTGGCAATGATTCAATAAATGATCCAAGCCTTGGGAATTGGGTTCTCGGAGAGCGTCCTCAAATGCCAGGCGTTCTCAGCAAATTTTTGTTATAATTTCAGTACTTCGCCGGTTCTCCTCAGTGGGCTTATCTTGGAAACGTCGGTAGGCTCATTTTGACGTTCAACGAGCTGAATTTTGTATTTATGTATAAAAAAAATATTTCGTTTGATATGGTACTGTGTTTCAAATTAACGGAAGTGGCAACTTTCCCCATTAAGGGTTATTATTTTTCCCTCTTTCAATATTAGTCTAAAACCGGCTATATTTCATAGAATTAGCATAACTGTTAAGTTAACAATTTTAATTTAAGTTAGGATGGAATGGTCAGGAAAGGTGGCCGCACCTGTTCCTGGCACGAATGAGCGCATGCGCGAGAATCGCACTCAACTGCGAGCCGATGCCCGCCTATGCTATCAATCCGTGCCTTTATACACTGACTGACGTGATTTGACAAGTTTAAAGGAAACCTATCCTAGGCTAGAATCATGCTTATATGTCGTTATGGGCGTTGTGAGCGGAGCGCGAGTGGAACGCACACTATAACAAGGTAACGTTGCCAGTGAGAAGTACCTTTTCCACAAAAGTCGCACTTGTACGGCTTCTCGCCAGTATGCCGTCGCATGTGCACTATGAGGTTTGACGAGTTGGAAAAGCCGCGGCCGCAGTACAGGCAGAGACAGGAGCTGGTGCTGCCGGATCCACCCGATTCGTGCACGCGCATGTGCGTCCTGAAATTTTATTATCACTATTTTTTACGCCATTTGAGCGACATTTTTAAGGGCCTTCGATATCCTCACTCACTCAGCGAAACAAAGTACAGGTACCTTTTCACGTTGAGCAGTCTGTGAGCCCGTGGTATCAGTTCGGACGAGCCGGCCCATACACATGGCTCTCCCATGGGTGGGAAAATTATTTTTTTATATTCTATGCGTATATATGTTTGTTTTATAAATGCTAGATTATCAGCAGAATGTTAGCAATTGCTAATACCTGAGGCTACACTTCCGATGAAACTTTTTATTACACGTATTGCATTCGAATACTTTATCGCTGGGCTTGTGAACTTTCGCGTGTCTCGCGAGAAGGTCCTTCCTGAAAATAATAATCATCATCATCATCAGCCTATCAAGTCCACTGCTGGACAAAGGCTAAGGATAAGTTAGGGTGTTTTGCCTTAATAACTAATAAAAGAATAATAAACTATTATTATTTATATTATATAGATTCGGTAGGTACATGATTGTAAGAGATCATCACGATCTAATCCTTCCTTTGGTTGTACTGCTGCTGCGGCGAACGAAACTACCGATATCCTCACTTACTCAGCATCACAGTACAATTGTACCGTGTAACAATTTACACGGCTGTACGAAACTGATAACGTTGAATTAGATATGATAGTGCAATCGAAATAACTTGTCATTAACACATACAGTCAAAGCTGGCCAAGTGGGAAACCTGTAACGACAGTCGAGCCTTGCTTGTTAGTTGCACTCTGGCGGTGCTGGTGACGTCCGCGTACTTGTTACTGCTGCCTATTGGCAACGAAGTCGAGTTAGGGAGGAACCTCTACAAGCGAGAATTCGATTGTGCTCCCCGCGCTGTCCAGCTTAGCCTGTAACCTCTACCATCATCGACACCACTCACCTGCAGAACTTGGTTGAGCATATGTCGCATCGAAAGGCCGGCTCCCGATCGTTGGGCGGCGGCGGCGCCGGCCGGACGCAGACCGGCTGGCCGCGGTGCGCCCGCAGAATGTGCTTATTGAGTGTGGACGCGTGTGCGAAACGTGCTGCGCATAACTCGCATCTGTCAGTGGTATAGGCACTATTAACATACTCAATGAATTAATTTATCGCAGCTAAGTGCTTTGACCGCGTACCGGGAAAGTGTCCATGTGTCCTTATGTTTACGGCCTAACAGTTGCCAGGCGATTTTCTCAATACTGTCGCACCCGTGCATGAGCTATGCTCAAACATACGCTGACGCACTAATTGTACCGGCGCGGTTGGCTAAAGCGGTGTTCTGTTACTGTATAGGAGACCCACCTGCTCTATTGTCCGCTCTGCCATAAAAAGCATTGTTGTAGGGACACACATTGTTAAGTGAGGTTATTATTGCCTGCTTGTGTGCCAACACTATTGCCTCACTGTGTTTTTTGTTTCGATTTAATTCAGACATCAGTCTAGACGCGAAGTGGTAGACTCGTTAATATAATTACTACATGTTATGTAGTAATTATGGATTTGAGCAAAATATAAAACAAAACTCCTCTTATGAACATAAGTATTCAATCAAAGTTTGCATAAGTAAAGTGCTAGATCAATAGGATCCCAGACAACGTCGAAAATATTTGTGAATTGAAAAAGACCGTTTGGGACGTTTACGTATTGAAGCTTACACTAGTTTTACTGGTTTTGTAAATGATGCCACGCCTTGGAAACAAGATATTCGTGCAAGGCTTTAGAGATAATGTTTATTATAATATAACTATCTTTCGGAAGCAAAAAAATTACACCCACTAAGTTTCACTGGTTCTTCTCAGTGTGCTTAGCTTGGAACCAGTGGTTAACTGCCTTTGACCTTTTATTATTTATGTTGAATAAAAATATTTAATATGTGTGTTTTGCTGAGTGAGGATATCGGCGCTTGAAATAAAATCGGCGCGCTGTTCTTGCACCATAGGAGAGCCACCTGCTTCTTTGCCCACCATACATTAGAGAAACGTGATCTGTCGTACCGTAGGGCTCGCTCGCGGTGCGTGCATCGCGTACGGTGCCTGGCGGCTGCTGCGACCGACGCGAACACTTTGCAACAGAGCGCGCAGCGAGGTGATGTCTCCGGATGGTCGTCGTCTCGGTGACGCGCCGCAGCCTCCCGGCCCGCGCACACGCATCCGCAACACTCGCACAGACAGATATCCGACACGCATTCCTGTACATACGTTTCTTTTCTCGTTGAAAGCAGCTTAGTGCTTTCATCTTTCTGCCATCAAGTTATTAACGGACAATTATTAATTTATTCGCTCTCTGGAAGGGCTCGACAGTGGCCGGGCGAGTGTTTAATACTGTCGCACCCGACAAAGCAATGCTGAACTATATAAGGACGCACTAATCGTGCCGGCCCGTCCGAAGGGATACCACGAGTTCCCAGAATGCTCAACGTGAAACGATACTTGTACTGTGTTTCGCTGAATGAGTGAGAATACCGGAGGCCCTTAAAATGACGCTAAGGCGGCATAAAAGTCCGACAACGCACCCAATAAGTGCAATATGGCGCTTTTGTCTAAGGGCAGTGATCACTTAGCATCAGAAAACCCTCCTGCTCACCTAAGCACAAAACAGGTCGAGCGGTACTTCATTTATCACATTTTTGTAGCAAATGGCGGATTCAATAAAGGGACTTTTTACACACAAAGTACGTACCAGGCCGCTAATATATAATAAAACATGTGCATATGTATATTATGCAAATAAAACTCACAGTCGCAGGAACGTGCTGTATCATTTCTCGCAGCGACCCTTCGCCGCATAGATCATTCTTCTTATTAATGTGTCCATCGTTTTCTCCTCCCAACTGCTCCTGAAATTCAATTTACAAGTGAAAATGACAGGCCTATTTCTAAATAATACAAAATACTGCATTCTCGTTCGCAAACCCCTCATAAACAACATACTAACTATCGAGACTGTGTCTAGCAGGGTGCTATACTTAATGCTCAGAATATCCAAGAGAAATTCGCTGAAGGTTATTCAGGTGTACGCACCGACCTCGACACACAGCGAGGATGAAGTAGAGTCTGCGTATGAGGACGTGAGTAAGGCCATGCATACCTCCCAAACTTACTTCACTGTTGTTATGTAATGCAAAGTTGGGCAAGAGAAGCAGTGATGTGTTGAGAATTTTGCAACGGGCAATTGGGCAACGGAGGCAATCATAGAGGACAGAAGCTAGCCGAGAGAGAGAGAGAGAGAGAGGGACTCTTCACGATGAACTCTTTCATCCAGAAGCCGCCTCACAGGAAATGGATCAGGTTGAGCCCAGGTGGTTCCACGAGAATCGAGATAGACTTCATCATGACCAACAAGAGACGGATATTCAGGAATGCCTCTGTGATCAACAGGGTTAAGACCGGTAGCGATCACCGCATCGTAAGAGGCACGCTGAATATCAACGTTAAACGTGAAAGATCCAGCCTCATGAGGTCTACGCTCCTACCTGCTAGGCCCGATATTCAGAACCCTGAAAGTTTTCAA
Organism: Delias oraia; assembly: GCA_018230265.1. NCBI lineage: Eukaryota > Metazoa > Arthropoda > Insecta > Lepidoptera > Pieridae > Delias > Delias oraia. The sequence goes on from DWCF01001145.1 coordinate 4,856, forward strand.
CTCGAGCTCTCTAACCGCTTTATTTGCCTTGAAAACTTGGTTTCAGTGGACTATATCCACAATGGGCTAGTGGTAACTGTCCACACGGTAGGGTCTAAGTTCTTTAGACCCTCTCGGAAAGATAGACCTCAGAAACTGAGACATCAAACCTTAAACCTCATGGCTGAGCGGCGTTCGCTGCAACTACAGTCTTCAGATGACGCAAAGGCATATAATCAGCTCAATAGACGTATTTCTAAGTCCTTGCGACACGATCTGCGTATATTTAACACAAACCGTGTTAAAGAGAGCATCAAGCGAAACCAAGTCTCCAAAGTGTTCGCAAAGGCCAAGTCTGTTGGGCAAAGGGCAGAGGTTTTAGGCGAGATCGCAAGCTCCTATGGAGAGTTATACACTTTAGCATTATACCGAAGATATCCCGGCCATCAGTCTGCACGAGATAAAAATGGCTCTGAGGCAGCTTAAGAACAACAAGGCAACGGGCGAGGACGGAATCACTACAGAGCTTCTGAGAGCGGGTGGAACACCGGTTCTCAAAGTCCTCCAGATGCTCTTTAATTCCGTCTTCTCCGAGAGCATAACGCCGGAGGCGTGGAACAGAAGCGAGGTAGTGTTGTTGTACTTTGAAATAGTTTTTTAGTACATGTTATAGTTCTTCTTTGATGGATGGTGAAATTGATGATTCTTAACATTTAAGAGGATATTTTTAGTTATTTTAGAATTATAAATGATATCATTAATGCACCCGAAGCGAAGGCTTTAAATGTTAACTCTCTTATTTTTACAGAACAACACGATGTAGTTGTTCTTCTAATTATCCATTATCAAATATATGATACATCGACATCGTACAGGTGATTTATATCATTAGCTTCCACTAAATCTGGCTACTCTATTGGATTACCTACAACTCTTACCAATGGAAGAGAGTTTAAATCTATACACATGTGCTCAAAGTAGAATAACAATTCCTCCTACCTCAGCTTTGTCGCCATCTTTCTTCTCAATACAATTGTGTCTTTCAAAATCTTCCATTTTCAGAAACATTTTCTTGCACAGCAAACAATTCACTAATTTAGTCTCTGAAATATATTCATTATTAAATATAATAATCGAATTAACTACAACATTAAAAAGTATTATCTTATAATGAAAATACTTTTTTATAGTATAGCGGACAACGGAGCAGTGGATAAGAGAATTCCGCCGTCCTTAAACAACCGCGCCATTGTCCGCGCATTGATCGTGTTGCCGGCTTTTTTAAGGGCCTCCGATATTCTCACTCACTCAGCGAAACACAGTACAAGTACCGTTTCACGTACAGTATTCTGAGCCCGTGGTATCACTTCGGACGAGCCTGCCGAATTAGCGCGTCCACATATGCTTCAGCGTGGCTCTCGCAAGTTAGTTTTAAAAAGTAAATTCCTATATTATAATTAGTATTAATGTATGAATTAGACGAAGTTATTTGCTTACCTGTGTGATCAGCGATTACATGCGAATCGAGATCGTCCTTTGAGTTCAGTCGGTGAGAACAAAATATACAGTCAAATTTCATATCTGTCACCCATTTCACATGTACACCATTCTCCGATAGCTTGTTGAGTATCGCCTGAAGTTATACATTTAAAAAAAATATATAACGATATTGTATTAAATAATTAGGAAATATAAAACAAAAGAAAAATACTATTTAAAGCCTTTACTTCAGGTGCATAATGATATAATGAATTAATTAAATAAAAAAGAAACAAAGTTCCAAAGGAGATAAAACCAATAACCGCGAACCAAATTGTAACCAAAGGCAAACATATTGAGATATCACGCTACAAGTATGAACAAGTATGTCAACACTCAGAATCATCGAGGTCAATCAAGCCATCCGTCAAAAATTAACAATAACATAAACTCTGTGGCCCCGGAAACCTTTGTTTTCCTAAATAATATTAATATCGCTCTTGAAAATAGGAGGCGGTCGAAGGGTGAGCATTTAAGGTTGTATGTATTTTTAACGCTACTTCATGAACACTATCGTAAAATATTGAGCTATTGCCTGTGGCTCATCTCGTTAGTCTTCATACTTTGATTATTGAAATTTACGAGTAAAAGCAATGCTGACTGCTTGTTTTTCATTTTTTCGATTGGTTCAAGCACTTCTAGACAGGTGGAGCACACAGACGAGTTACCCCTCTTTAATGTTATGCCCAAAACAGTGCATCCTTTTTTATGGTATGGCGCACAACGGCATATCTCCTAACAAATGCTATATCTCCTACGTCAATTCTAATTGTGTATTGTTGCTTGTTTATGTCGTATTGGTCAATTGTAAATACACAATTGTATATTCGGTTTTTAATGGTTCGATTTGTTCAGTGAATTAGTAATATAAGTTACCGTCGTGCCCAGCCGTTTGGGTCGTCCCCTTTTCTTAGGCCCCATAATGTCGGCGTGGTGCTCCCACATGTGGCTTGTCAGTCCATCCGTGTTCAGGAAGCTGGTGGCGCACAGCGGGCAGTATGTTCCACCATCTTTTGAATCTGAAGTGAATCACTTCTTTATTAGCTCATTTACAAAATTCATTTCTACAAGGCAAATGTATACAGTGTAGTATCGACAACCTCGTTTAAAAAATGCTACTCCTTCCCGCTAAAGCTCTACGATATTGGAGATACGCGGTATCTCCAATTAATTTTTAATTAAATTTTTCTGAGACTAGAATTTCAATAACGAGACTACGTAAATCGTATTTAATCAAATATTGTGGCATATTTCTTGGACTTCTCCGAAATCATAGCAATAAAATTAATTAATTAGTTTTTAAATTTATATAAATGTGTACCATAAATCTAAGTCGAATTATTGTTAAACTTTAACTCCACAAGTCCAAAGATATTCTTATAAACCGAATCTTTATATGTTAGTTTTAGTAAATATATGCTGTGTCTGGAAATTCTTGTTAACTGGAAAATTCAATTAGTCCAATTTTTAGCAATTCCCTTGACATTCGAGGTATCGCGATCCCATTTATTAATAACATATATTGAATCTAGACACTTATTAACAGACGTCATTCATATTAAAACTTGCTTAGGGCCTCACTTGTATGATACAGAAATGAATCACTGAATCACTGAACGCAAATTATTTTTCAGTATATGGCACGTTGTACGAGGATAATTCTTACGCAGATAATTTTTTTTAAACACTTTTATATTCCCATACTAACAATTTATAATAATACTTAGTCAATTAAAACTTTTATACCATACATACTATACACATAGAATGTGAAGGCAAATTACTTCGATTTTGGAATAGGGACATAGAAGTTGTTCACCCAAAACAATAAGATTTTTATGAAGTGGCATTAAAAATTTTCAAACCATAAATATTTCATTTTCTACCTTCTTTCTTTTCAATGCTTTTGTTTTTTCTTTATTTAGAGTATAGCAGACAACGGAGCAGGTGGGTCTCACCGCAAACCCGCCGCCCAAGGACAACCGCGCCACATTCCGTACATTGCTTGTGGTGCCGTCCTTTTACACCACTTAAGCGGAATTTTAAGGGCCTCGGTATCCTCACTCACTCAGCGAAACACAGTACAAGTACCGTTTCACGTTGAGCATTCTGTGAGCTCGTGGTATCCCTTCGGACGGGTCGCCCCATTAAGTGCGTCCGCATAAGCTTCAGTATGGCTCTCCCATGGCATAAATAAAATTTTGTTAATAGCGATACTTTATTCATTTATATGGTAAGACTATGATTTCCAGTATCAATTAGTGATTTTAAAATACCTTGTAAACTCTTCTTTTCTGGCTTCTTTCTGGAATTATCACTGTATGGCCGTATTTGTTCATGTTTTATGGTTTCTGAAACATTTAATTGGAAATTATAAAACATGACCAGATTAATAAAATTAAAGAAAAGTCCTCTGAAAAGTTGTTTGAAAAAAAGGCTAATGGTGATAATTAAATGGAGAAATAACTTGAAGTGTCTCACAATTTTATTAATAATTTTGAATGAAAATATAGGATAGCCAGTTTAAATAATTTAACCTGGTCTAGTGATCAAACCCCAAATGAAGCAGAGTTTAATATAGTAAAAATGATGAGTTATTTATTGGTAAATCAATATTTTTTTCTTATGGAATATTGATTGAATACATTCAAACATAACTTACCAAAAGAATCAAATCCATTGTCGAATTCAACTTCAAACTCATGATCTAAGGAGTTGTCTGGTTCATCATTTTCAGTTTTCACCAATTTCTTTTCACACTGTAAAGTTATGAGGAAAAATTAATCAACAAAATACACATCTAATCAAAGGTTTAATTTTTTTACAATTCAAAAAATTCATTTTGAAAACAAGAGTAATATGTAGTATTATTCAGATTCTTAACAAATTATACCAACGTCTTTCAGTATTGCTGCCCTTTGATGGTTTGATAAGCATTTAGGGTTTCCATTCTTAAGTTTACCATAAATAGAACAACATCGCCCAGTTTGGCGATAAACTTGGCAACTATTCAAAATGCCAAGTTTATATTATAATCAAACCCCGGGCTTCCCTAACTGTGTTCCACCCGTGGAAGAACCATGCTGTAGCATATACGGACGCACTTAGTGGGCTGGCTCGTCCGAAGTGATACCACGGGCACACAGAATACTCAACACAAAAAGGTACTTGTACAGTGTTTCGCTGAGTGAGTGAGGATATCGGAGACCATTAGACGTGCCGCTTAAGTGGTGTAGAAAGCTGACTACACTGTTGTCCATGGCCGATGATATTCTCTTACCATACAAGAGACCCACTTGCTTCATTGTCCGCTATACTATAAAAATAATAATAATAAAAACGGCGTTAAAATGACATGGGGCGAAATCCTAGGAAATATTCGCTATGTAGATACAACTGAGCTCTATGAGCACTGTTCGAATTGTCTGTTGCAGTCATAGACGTGTGATAGAAAATAAATGTTTAAGAGATATAAGAGTTTCAATTTCCATGATTTGAAGCATGTAATAATAATTTATATGGCTTTTGATTTACATTCTTACTGATAACATCATAGTAGGCTAACTACTACTGTTTTTATTTTCAGTAAAGTAAGTAATTCTGATTATAAAGGGTTGGAGTCATAATGTAAATAAGTTTGGGAAGCCCTGATCTAACCTATAAAAGTTAGTTTATACCTCTTTTATTTCATGTTTTGTCTTATTGTGAAGTTTCCGAAGAGTGGTGTCAGCTTGTATGGTCTGTAGTTTGAAGTCATATGCATTTGTAGCCTTTTCCTTGCAGACATAGCATACAGTTTTTGGATAGCCATCTTCTATATCTATCTATATAAAAAAGAGACACAGCAATTACCATTTTATGAATATGCTTGATAAACAGTGTTATAGTCTACCCAATAAAAGAAAATTGTTTTATATTCTTTCTCAAGTGTTAGTTTCAATGTTCAACGCATAGCATATGAAACATAATTTAAAAATTCAATACACAATAATAAAACTGTCATTTACTTAACAAAGACAATTTTTTAGAATTATACACAAATGAATCGCATGCATTAAACTTGTAAATAATTTTGTGAAATCTTTTAAAAGAAACAAGGCGATGAGTTTATTTAATAATTTAAAACTAAACGCACAAACACCCCTTTTTGATCACATTGGTATGATAGTGATAAAATTAATAACTTATCTACGCAAGCCATTTGTATATCATAGATTTAGGAAATTGTCTGAGAGTTTTAAACAATATACCTTTATTCCAGTCAAGGTGGTTATAATACTTTCCAACGTTGAGTTAGAATAGACTTCGTACACAGAAATTAATTCAATTTCCTTTGTAAGGCAAGTACGGCATATTTCTTCCACTTTAACCTGTGTCGAAACCATGTTGCATAGGTATTTCAAAAGTAGGATACAGTAACAAGATAAAGTAATACTGTTTGTTCAATTCTATCAAGCGTGTTCTTTAAAATCACTTTTAGCAGTTCTACTAGCAATACTATTTCTTTTTTACCAACAGTCTTGACAATTTACAAACACTTGAAATTTGAAACACTATTTTCCACAGAGGGTTATTAGTGCTAATTATTTTTATTTTTATTAAAGTAACATAAGTATTTTTATAAACATACACTATCTTAATTAAATTATCCAAATTACCCAAAAGTTTAAATCTATTATAATGATGTCAAAAAAAATATCATATATTTTTTTAATCGTTCATCGAACTGTGGGCACATGCCTCGAAAGGCCCGTGATGTTGCAATGGCGGTCATGGGCTGTGGCCCACTGGGTCAAACTACTATAAAGTGGTCGCTTGGGTTCTTGGACGTCCGTTGGCCGACGGATCACGTGCGGCGCAGGCGCTCCACGGTGATGTTCTGCTTTGCCCTAGCAAGGTCAGCTTGCCACCGCGTTTAACTACTGTTGGCGGGTCATTACCCGCAGTACATTACCCGACGCGACCTGGACCGAGGTAGGTGCTGGGGTGGCAAGAGGCGCCAAGTGTGGCCGACGACCTACGGTAGGCGCCGGCCACATAGGTAGTTAGCGGTCGTAGATAGGTTTTATAGACGCCCGTGAGGCAAACGCGGCTGGTGTCACGGTCACAATTTTAGATACCGGCGTGGCACACGGTACGTATTGAAAAATCGGGCGAGGTGGCCGCTCGGCCGCTTGGTGTGCGCTTATTGGCTCTTAGTGCTATTTGCTTTCGGCCATACAGTCTTCATAGTTTGTATATATATATATATATATATTTATGGTATGATTATATTTATTTATAGCACATTGTACAGAAACTCATGGAAGTAAACTCTCACAATGATCATTATAAATTTGACAAAGTTCTCCTTTTGCTTTCTTTTTCAAAGTTCTCTTTTAATTTTTTATAAAATATATCCGTTTATAAAAAAATTAAATAATAAAGATAAAATAATAAAATTAATATTGTTAATTTAAATTACAGAAAATTAGTATAAAACCTGAAAAAATTGTTATGACTTTGGAGACGTCAGAATGTATTTAGATGACAATTGTTAACATGAAACATACTTTTATTCAGTTGTAAGCTGTGGTCGTAACCTACTTTTGAAAGTGTTGTTTTGATAAGTTTTAAAAGTTTTATCTATTTCAAATTTAGTTCTTGAAGAGAGTTGGCTTTATTAAAAATTATAGTGTCTTCAGAAAGCAAAACTTTTTGACAGTAAAATTTAGCTAAAAGAAATCATAATTTATTCACAAATTAGTGCTGTGTTATATTAAATAATGATAAACAGTTCTTACTACGTATAGTAATTGTGTTGGTACCAGCTCTTTAGTGGTAAAGTACATTAATTATATGATTACATTAGTATTCATTTTAACTACCTTTGTATCATTTAGTTGCTAATGAGCTGAAAATAATTTAGGGTGATAAGAAATACAATGAGGGTCTATATTTATTTTAATATAATATATTTAATAACTTTAGTTTTAATGGAATTTTAGCCTTAAGCAGAAAAATTGCGGCGTATTTCTATATTGTATTGAAAACCCCATAGTATGGGTAACAGTAAAAAAACAAGACTACCTTTTCAGGTACCTCAGATTATTTACATATAATTTAGCTGTTGTAATGTAGGATAAATCTTTTTGAGAAAGTAAGATTTGATTTGTTATTAGTCATCCACCTGTTACTTTTAATTAAGATAATTATAAAGTTGTTGCTTTCATGTAAACAGCATTTCTAGGCAATTTTTAAGGCAAGGCAAAATAATTTAGTTTTTTTATTGGTTAGTACTCATAATAGCTGTAAGTTCTGAATATAACAGAAAGCAGCTTTAATATTATACCAATTATAAAAAAATTTAAGCTCATTTTTCAAACATTTTTTATAGCTTTCTATCTAATAATGGATAATGGTCATCTATTAATTGTTAGGAAAACTTTCTAGTTTTAATAAAATTTCCTTATGTATAATTTTTGATTAATAGTTTACATAGTTGTATGTATTTAAATTATATTTTAGCACAAGTATTATGTTAAAATAAAATATTAAATGAAAAAAAAAATAGTGAAAAAGTTATTATTCTAAAATAACTAAGATATATCACATATATTCCATATTAAATACTGTTCAATTCACAAGAGGGATTTTAGTTTTTTTTAATTTGTATGTAATTTGTACCCAACTATTAATTAGTTTGTGTTGATAGTGATAGTTATATATTATTTTATTATAATAAACTTTTTTATGGGTCTCCTCAAACCTTGTATCACCTTTAAATAGATTTGTGTCACTACAGATGTCATTCCATACAAACTCAGTGAACACTATTTATTAATACATTTTTGTTACAACAGTTTCATAGGTTGACATTCAAAAAACTGAAAAATAGGTTATCAATTTGGTTATTTTCCACTCCTATATGTATTACTATCCAGGACCGAATTTGTTTATTGGGATTTCAAATAAAAGAATAAGTTGACAATTTTTTTAAAATTTCAATTAATCAATTGAAAAGTTCTTAAATTGTTTTAAATTGCACATGGTTATATATATAGAATGTTATGTCAAAAAACCTAATACGATATTTGAGCAAAAACAATAGCTGATAATATGTGTGGGTGGTGATAAAATTAGTTCAATGGGCTATTCTATGACTAAAAAAATTCTGATATCATAACTACTGATATCATCGAATACTCTAAATAATCTCATTCGTTTCTCAGCAGTATTGAAATAGCTGATTTACAATTTCTTGGCTGATAAATATCAGAATCATGACATTAATGCCCAATTTTTTTTTATAAAAACGGATAAGCCAAGGAACAGGTTAACCTAAAATTCGCTGTATTCTGCCCACGGTCACCCAAAAACCCGGCTATGTCAAGTGTTTGTCAATTATTAAGTATTTTATGCAATATGTATCGTTCATATAAACGATAAGATATGATTAAATCTGCACTGTGACAGCATCAACTCACATACGTACATACGGGCAAATTAATATTAAATTAAAGTAAGTAGGTTAACAGTAATAGGGTTTCAAGATTGTCGTTTTTTTATTCCATGAAATATGTTCTGTTTATCCATAATGTAGCCTGTTGGAGAGTTCTGGCGCCATTGCGTCGTAATAATAAGTGCGTTGTTTTATATTATTTCTACCAAGGTGTGTGTTCACGAAGGTTTTTAATGTCGAGTTGGAACAGTTTTGAACATAAATCATTGGGCAATAAGCACAGCTAAAGGAAAGGGACATAAAAAGGTGAAAAGTGACAATGGATTGTGATGGGTCAAAATTCTCAACATTCGAGTTAGCAAAGCCGTGAATCGTTTGAAAAAATCACGCAGAATTCCAGACTTGAGATGTCGCTTGTGAGTCTTATGATATTCTAAACATACAATGTTTTGTGTAGAAGTTGCTGTAAAACCGTATTCGCCGGATTCGATGGCGAAGAGCCATGTTTGCGCCCAGCCTTACATTGGTGAGCCACCGTGGGCCTATTCTGTTGCGACGGCTTAAGCCAAGGTTCGTGTCTCGCAGGAGAAGCCCTTGTGCCAGTCGCGACAAAGCTTGAATTCACGGCGGGCAGTCTAGCCCGCGTTAAACTGTAAGGGCCGTGTGGCTGAACAGGGAGTCAGCCGTTTATTATAAAGCAAATGCTGATTACAAAACGAAATGTTTGACCAAAATTTGTATTCGACTCACGTGTTTGTAAAAAAAACTCATATGAACTAGACTAACTAAATATATAATATATAGCAAAGAAGGTCGTCTTAGTCACATTATTTATAACTCAAGGACGGACCAATTGATTTGGCTGGAAATGGTACACAGTAGAAAACGAGAAGGATAGGTTTTTTTATCCTAATGCCAAAATGAAGGTTAGTTTTTATAGTGTATCTGTTTTTCGAGTTTTGTGTGTCCATAGATTGCTGCCCGGTTCGTCTGCCGGCTCCACTGGTTGTATATAATTTACGCCTAGTCACGATTATAAGGATGACAACTGTTTCGTCTTCTCTGTGACACTATTCACAGAGAGTGGGCCTAGCAGCCGGTCGAGTGTCTCAGTGAAAGTTGTCGCTGCCCGAAACACTTTCACGTCTCCTCATAACCCATTAGACTAACTCAAATATACACAGAAACATTTAAATCTTAAAGGAAATAAGCTAGATTTATTTACATACATATAAGACATTTAGTGAACTTTCTATCATCTACCTATAAATAAATTTAAGTCATAATTTAATTGGAACAGCGAATTAATTAACACTAAAGATTTAACAAAAAAGCTGGCAACAAACGAAGCACGGAGCGCAGTGTGGCTGTGTCTAACGGCAGAGGTGATCTCTTGAGAGTTTAAAACTAACTCCTTTTAAAACAAACACGTTTATACAAATGAAGAAAACTAATCAAATATTAAATATATTTATCAGACCACCTTTTTTTATTTATTTATATATTTTTATATTACAATTTTTAAATGAGAAGAAGGATTGTAGTAATTCTTTTTTATTTAAAACATTTTCTCTTTATGACAGCTACTAGTATAGTTACATAAGCATAATGCGTCTTATTCATAATGGGAAAGCTGTCTCCGCTTGCGTGGGTTTAGAAATGTATTATAAATGCCACATTCGTTTGTAACGAAATCTCTATTCTTTTGTTTGTGGTATAGCGGCAGCGGAGCAGGTGTAAACAACCGCGCCACAACCCGCGGTTTCATTGTATTTACGACATTTCTGGTATTCTACGAGCTAGTAGTATCTCTTTGGACATCATCACCAGCCTATTAAGTCCACTGCGGGACATAGACCTCAAAGAGCTGTAGCAGCACGGATCGTTGTCGATGGTTGGCACGGCGAGTACCGATGACTTGCATGTTGATGTCTTGATGGAAAGAGCAGTAACTCTGTCGACTATGGTGCGGCCCGCGATGTCCACGAGTAACCGGTGGTGTCGGAGAAAGTCAGCGTCTTTGATCGGCTTACTGACAGCGGCGATTACGAATTTCCAGCGGTATGTTTTTTCAGACCAAAGTCTAACGTCATAGTTTTCTCTCCGTAGGTCGGTATAATGGAGTTGTTCGCGGAGTACAGTCGAATGTTAGTAGGTGTGACTTGTATCCCTCTTGCTTTGGGAATGACTGAGATATTGGCGCCGGTATCGATGAAAAATGTTGCCTTTGACCTCTTGTCTGTTACAAAAAGGCGATGGGAGGTATTTCGGTTGCCCCGCAACTATAACTACCGACTTAGGACGGCAGTTTGAAAGTCAGCTGTTCCGCGACTTGACTCGCTTATTCGGCTCCGAGAAAACTCGCACCACAGCTTACCACCCGCAGAGCAACGGGGTCATAGAGCATCGATCATTGAAAGCCATGCATGGAAGCAAACGCCAAATGGATTGACGAGCTGCGTACCGTGCTGCTGGGACTCTCGCACCGACACCGACACGAGTCCGGCTCAGCTGACTTATGGTCATGCGTTAAGACTGCCAGGGGGACTTCATCGCACCAACCACAGCAGCAACACCTAATCATTATTTACGTACAGCAGCTGCGCAGCGCGATCACGGCGCTCATCCCAACATACTCGCCAACAAGCGGAGTTTGTTCGTGCACCGCGACATTTTCGCGTGCAAGTCGGTATTCTTGAGTCTAGATGCCATTAAAAAACCGCTCCAAGGGCCTTACGAGGGCTCCTATAAAGTTGTCGAGCGCCACCAAAAAATTTTCAAGATAGAGGTACGTGGAAAGATCGTCACAGCATCTATCGACCGCCTCAAGCCAGCATATACCCCGAACACGGATGAAGAAACTCAACCGCTAACCTGCGCAGCTAACACTAGGACTCGCTGTGGTAGACTGGCGGGGAAGCCCGTACGCTTCGCACTGTAGCAGTACGGCGTTAGCAGCACCACGTTAGCAGCACCGCATTTGACCCAGCAGTGTGGGAGCGAGACAGCAGGACGTGAGCAAGACCCTCCACACTGCTACCGGTCAAACCCAGCGGTAACGATGCAGTGCTCGCTACGGTTATATACTTGATTCACAAACGAATAAATCACACAAAGAAGTCGAACGAAGAAAACGAAGAAGTCGTATCGCCTATTCGCAGCGTACCCTCGCGGAAATCGCCGGGCATTGACGCGGTCTCCAGCAAGTGCTCAGATGCCTCCCGCCGCACCTGGTGGGACTCCTCGTTGCTATCTTCAATTGTCTCCTCGACATCTGCGCCTTCCCGGCGCAGTGCCGGGAAGCGATCGTGATAGGCATTGACAAGCCAGGCAAGCCGTGGAACGTACCGACCAGCTACCGGCCAATCAGCCTTCTCAACACAATTTGCAAATTGTATGAGAAAATCATAAAAACACGCCTCCTAAACGTTGCCCTAGAGAGGAAGCTAAACCCCCTGACGAGCAGTTCGGATCCAAGCCAGCCCATTCCTGCCCGCACCAAGTGCACCGTCTGACCGGACACATACTGCAAGGTATGTGCGAATACAGACGCCACAGGCCGACGGGAGCACTCTTCTTCGAAGTGGCGAAAGCGTTCGACAAGGTTTGGCACAACGGCCTGATCTACAAGCTACACACCATCAAAGTGCCCTTGAGTTTCGTACGGATAATTCACGAGTACCTAACAGACCGCTCCTTCCGCTACCGAGTGGAGGGAACTCTCCCCGCCCCTTACCCCTTACTAGCCGGTGTCTCTCAGGGCTCGGTCTTATCCCCTTTGCTGTTCTAGCTGTACACCAGCGAAATCCCCAAGTCCCGAAACGTGGAGCTTGCTCTATTCGCCGACGATACGGCAGCGACGTTACGACGATTGGAGCTCACTCGGCAAATTTAGGTGCTAACGTTGTAACAGAAAGACGGGACCGCGATACTTCGAGGGCCAGATACGCATCTATCTAGCAGAAGGTACCGAAATGCTGTTACCATCGCAGGTACTCAAAAAGTGCTGTGAAGCAGACGCGGGCCAAAGCGGACCTAAAGTTAAGTGCAAACGCTATAGCGATCGACACGTACCGCACTGCAACCTACGTGTTAAATTTAGGTTTACGTCGCGACTTCACTATCAAAAATATAATCGCACTATTATCGGCGTAGATTTATTGTGGCATTACGGCTTGATCGTGGACGTAAAAAAAATTGCGTCTCATCGACGGTAAGGTACTTTACATGCCCCGGTTGCGTCCGCCGCCAATACCCTGACATCACTCACCCATCAGGTATAAAACAATTATACCCCGTAGACTTGCACCGGATAAGCTGAAAATAGCGCGTACCGAGTTTGAGGTGATGCTCAAAGCCGGCATTTGTAAACCATCACATTCACCCAGGTCTTCACTGCTCCAACTCGCAACGAAGGGCAACGACGGCTGTGACGGCGACCCTGTGGAGACTACAAGATGCTAAATGCGCGATTCATCCCAGACAAATATCCTATCCGGTACATACACGATTTTGCGCACCTTCTAACAAAATGCACAGATTTTTCCACGATGGTACTTGTTATAGCATACAATCAGAGCACCACACCGTTCAGTTTATACGAGTTCATACGCATGACGTTTGGACTGCGTGACGCGGCTCAAACGTTTCAACGCTTCGTGGGCCAAATGCTCAGAGGATTCGACTTACTGCTTACTTGGACGATTTTTAAGTATTCTCGCCGCACAACAGACACACGAACAACATCTCCACCATAACCGAAAATGCAGTTAAAACGACTTGATCGGGCCGTAGGGTACGATTCCCTGACGATTCTGTCAACCTTAGCGGTCTGGAAGTGACAGCATGGTGAAGGTCGGCGAAGCCACGCCCACACGCCGTTAGGTTAACGATACCTGTAACGGTAAGCGATGGCGCCCGTTAGCCGCCTGCCACTCGCCCACCGGTTCTGCATATACCACGCCACGAAACACTTGGCACTCGCGCTCTGTAGCGAACCATCGATAAGTATACCTACCGGAGTCGCGCAACGCAGATCATCTCCCGCCATCACTCCTTCCGTAAGAGTCAAGTGCAGCAACCTCAGCAATTACAACTTAGAACACGTTAAAAATTATTTTAATAAATACCACATAAAAACGACGTTGACTAATTTTACTTTTGAGCCCTAGTAAATAAGAGTGAAGTTACGTTATATTTTTATTTTCTATGTATTCTAATCCCTAAATGTAATAATTGATACATAGATGAATTATAATAAATTTATAAAAGTTTTTATAGAAAGGAATTTTTTTCACCCGTGAGAGAACCATGCTGACGCAGAATATTGTAATGGACTATTGTGCCGACTCGTGATCATAGATTACTCAGCGTGAAACGGTACTTCTGTGAGAATATCGGCGTCCCTTAAAGTTACACCGCTCAAGCGGCGTATAAAGCCGATAATGCAACAAAACCGCGGATTGTGGCGCGGGTTGTCCATGGACGGCGTTCATCTCTTACCATATAGGAGAGTCGCTGGCTCTGTTGTTCGCTATTTCGTTTTCGCATGGAATTTAAGTGTTCTGTTGTTAAATATTTTATTGTATTGCGTAATCAGTTTTATGGGATTTAATATCAATAATGGCATTAATAATTGAATTTGAATATGTGAATCATCATGACACCGTAATTTGTATAATTTGAAATGCATATATAATATACGAGTGAAGTTGATGATAATAGTCATTTATAATCTTTGTTTGGGTTTCGTTGCGGCTCCGTGTGCGTGCAGGTGTTAGACCGATATAAAATAGACCGATTTAAATTGAGAAAAATAAATGTAAGGAATTTATGTATTTCTGTTATAGATTGACACTTAAACTCGACTGCAGTGGCTGGAGTATAAGTGCCTTCAGGTCATTACAAATACTAGGTAAGCACCTACCACTGTAACTACTATACAAAAAAATAATTAGTGAATCCATACGCTTTTTGCAATAATATGATATTTTACGGCGGTCACTGAAACTTATGACGGCTACTCACAGATTGCCTATCATTACTTTTATATGAATCGTCGTTCCGTTTAAGACACCGCCGCGTCACGCTGCTAATTATGGCCACTGATAGATAGACAAGTCCCACCGGCCTTTCCTTGATATTTCTCCAGTTCCTAATGTAAATGTAAACATAGAAGTAGTTAAGTAAAGAATTTCGTGTCTATTCTCAGATGTGGGTTAGTTCTTAAGTTGTTCATAAGTAGCTATGTGCATGAATCACCTTCCTAATATACCTTCCTAAACGCGAAAGTTTGAATGTGCTTCTTACTTTTTCAGCGAATTTTGCAATAAAAAGGCTCTTGATTACATCTTAATAACACAGGCATAATTAATTTATTGTGTAAATCGGCTAAAATAGAATAAAGAGTGTCACGAAATTATGGCCCCGTAAAACTGTACCGGGCAGATCGACGTCTGCCAGCTTCGCTAGACTAAAATAAACATTCTTGATTCTGTCTTTGGTTGCAGTATGATTTTATTGGTCGGTGTGTGTGTGGATATTAAATTTGCCGTCATATGATTCATGACAATGGCCAGAACAATAAAATAATGATTATCATCGTTTCACGGCGTGTACAATTTAAAACTTATCAGTACAAAATAAACAAATACGATACACGTTAATTATACTCGGTAAGTTTAAGAAACGTTAAGTTCAGCTGTGTGCCCCGGTGCAGGGCGCGGCGCCCCCATGCCCCATGTCCCATGCCCCATTCCCTAACGCACACAATAAAAGCTAATATTTGAAACACCAATACAAAACATTACATTAAATTAACCAATTGCAGAAACAAATAAAAGAAAATCAAGTAAAGTAAATAGAATGGAATGAGAAGAATAAAAAACTTGCCTTATAATGTGACTTGCGGTAATGAACACTTCCCACTATATGCTACATAGGTTCACTATTAAAAAGTGTTTGTAATTTTTTTATGGACATTAACATCTATAGTGGACAACGGAAAAGGTGGATTCCCTGTATGCCAAGAGAACACCGCCGCCCATCACTAACCGCGCCACACTCCGCGCATTCTTTGTGTTGGCGGCTTTTTACGCCGCTTAAGCGCTTCTACTTCAAGGGCCTACGATATCCTCACTCAAATAGCTAGGCTTATTTAATAATCATGACAATTAGATATGAAATATATTACACACATAACTGTTGAAGGCCAAATATTTTTATATAACAAATTACTTATAAATAAAGTTACTACTTTAATAATAATATGTTTTATTTCACTCGCAAATATACAATTAATACTAAAATTATAGCAAAAACAAATATCATAAACAGATATACTAACAAATTTTTGTTTAACTTGTCGAGACTTCAGAGAGCTGGAGTCTGTGCTAGGCTCCAAAGCTGTATGACAGAGCCTGCAGGCGCTCTCGTGCTAACCGCGGCTTTTTGGGTGTATTAGAAATGGGCGTGGCCATATATGAGTGTTTGCGAACGTTTTTCGTGTAAAGAGAGATCGAGCGAATGTGTATCATTGAATGAGAAAAGTCAAAGTTTTCTGTTTCTGTGTAGTTCACTTGAAGGAGCCAATCAATTTTATTTAATTTAATGTCGACGCGGGGCAACAACATTTTTTATAAAAATGGCTGTTCTCGTCAAACGTTCAGGCATTTTTGTAACTTTCCTCTATGTGAGAAAGAACCATAGTATTCAAACTTCGATGAATATTCTAAAATAAGATTTCGCTATATTGCTTCAGATGCTCTCAAGATTGACACCGAGCAAGGATCATTCTTGTCTCCAAATATAATCGCTATATATAACACTTCTATTTATTTGTTTATTAACATAGAGTTATGATTCTCTGTTTGTTCGATAACATTCTAATTCGAAAAAGGTAACTTTTTGTGAAAAAGTGTGAACGGCTATGGGAGGCCATTTGGAAAAAAAGACTAATCCTAGGAGAGCCACTGCTTACTGCCCACCGCCCATGGACACTCCAAGCCAAAATGGTAATTAATTGTAGTGGATATATGGGAATTCTTATTTTTTATTTTAAAAAATACAAATAATCCAATAAACAAAACGCCCCTGTGTGAGTAGTCCTTAAAATAGTTTTTGCACCGAAATATCATCAGTTCTCATCAGATCCCATCATAGTAATTATTTTTAAGTATTTAATATATAAGAAATACACTATACAAAAATTTCATAATTGTTCACTCAGACCAGGTAAGTAGCATCTCAATTCACAATCGCCACAGAATGCCACCCGCGGGGCGACCCCGTTTTGAGAGTCACATACAAATACAGGCTGATCGCAGTAAGTGCTCAGAAAGTTCTCGCTTGCACAAATTGCCGTTGCGAGATAGACTACATTTAAGATTTAACGGTAATTCATTAATTAACTTTGGTAATAATTGTTCCAAAAACTGTTTTCCGTATAAATTATGACAGTCAGGTACTATAAGTGTGAGACTACTATTGAATGAGTTCATCTCCGCCGGCCACACACCTTAGGTGAGCTTGCTGCTCATTTATAATTGTCCGGGCCGGGATTCGAATCTCGACTAATTAAACCACTTAGCTACGAGGCCTTCAACTGACGAACTATTGGTATTGCCAAAAGGAGCCCAGTTATAATAATCAAATAATCTTTGTGAAGCAATGATTCTTTATCTTTAAGTTAAAGTCAAAAATAATAGAATTAATTAGTCTACTATACTATAAAGATTGTAAGCAATAACCGGGTGGCTTTAGAACGTTGATGGCCAGCCATGCCAATTCCATACGACGCCTATCGAGGGATGACTTGAGATGAATTTCAATAGTTACAACTACGTTGTATATTCTCAAAAAATGTGTCTTCGACGCGAGATCGTTACGTTTGGCAGTACACGGGGAGTTTCGGGGCGGTACACGGCGAGATAGGAATGGAACTCTGTATTTTTGAAGTACAGATAAATATGATTCACAGCTGTTTATGAGAGGCTGGTGAGAAATAAACTCGTAGTTGTGGTCGCGGGATCCTAATGGCGTATTGCTAGCGTGTGGCGTAGTCTTGTCCGAACCTGCAGCCCTCGAAGCGAGTCACTGTAATTACTCTGTTCCTCACATTGAATCGTTTTATTTTTCAGACGATGGCAGTAAACGAGTTACACTCGCGGCACGATGAGCTGCGTCGCAGTTCGTCCGACTTCGACCTCGATCTTGTATGTTATTTGTATATATGTATACTACGTACTAATGTTGCTGTTAAGAAACCGGAGTTGATCTTCCAAGAACCGTACAAAAAGTACAAGTTATTAGGGCGTAGCACCCATAACATTCAGGAGCATTAGAAATAGATATTGATCGAGTCTGTGATGTGTCTGATATGTACACGAAATCGATCGAATCGTTTTGGAGCAGTGTGGAAAGCCATCGGCGAAGCAGTATAAGTACTGTGGCACGCTTGTAAGCTGCGAGGCCGGTGTACGACGAATTAGTGCGTCGGCATGGTTCCTGCCTCTCCTACGGGCAACTTGAATTACCGCTACGCATAATGAGATGGATATATAAATAGGCCACTTACATGAAAGCAATTCTCAATGTAAACAATAAAAATAAAACACTCATCAACTGTAACACTACACTAATAGTTGTGCACTTTCAAATGAAACCTCATTAGAATCCTTGTGATTTCAAACTCGATGAAACGTAAAAGAGACAACACGGAATTTTGAATTCATTATATTTAGCTAAGACAAGGTTATAAATTGTTCTCTTTCAAGTTAAATTTCAAAACTTTATTTTTTGTCGCTCCTTAAAAATTAAATGAGAATAATAAACGTTACATTTGACCTAATTGTTCCGATTCTCTATTTTATTCATTGACTCTATGTATCGCAATATGGTCTATGCTTGAAATGTACAGTTGACATGAGGCTTCTTTTTATATTTCCAATATCTACGTATCAATAAGTAAACATATTGAATCGGGGACTTCACAAGTTTCCCTACTACTGTGTGTGTCTATCACTTCGGCATGGCTGTCCCACGGGTGAAAGCTATATTGAATTTCACGTGTCATCATATAATAGAACATTATGCTCTTGTTGCAGAGTGATTTCGTTGATGCTGTCGAGCCAACGTAAGTATAGTATATTTCTATAATTTCTGCTGTTAGGCTTGTTTTGCATTATAAATGACTCTAAAAGAAATACTATAAATGAGTCGGCAAATGTCGGTATTGCTAAGCACAAACATCGAGGACGACCAATTTAGAGACCCTTTTTTTTTAATATATCCGTCATGCTACAAAGAAGCTAGCGTAGAGAGAGATCTTAAAACATTTTTTCTCTTACAAGTATCGAAAAATATTTCCAGCATGAACCTAGAGGAGTCACTGCTGGATTGCCAGGTCGCACTACAGAGGTTCTTCTCAAATGATTTGGAAGGCGCCATCCGTATTATGACCCCATGGTACGTTGCTCTTGTCATTTTAGGATGCAGCCACTGCACCGCAGAGCTGATCTACTGTCAAAGCCTACTTACCTACCTATCTGAATATCAGCATGCTTTTTTATATCTCCTTAAGCTGAACTTAATCTTCAAATATTTATATATAAAGGGTAGGCCACTCTCCTGATGGTAAGATCTCCGCCGCCAATGGACAACAGAGGGGCTTAAGTGGCACAACTTATAGACTTCGTTCACGTTCGTATCTTCATTCACTCAGCAAAACACAGTACAGATTCGGTGTCACACTGGTATTGTGTGGGGCCGTCATCGTTTTGCATTATTTTGGGCGAGTCGGCCCAGTTAGTATGACAGCATTGCTCCTTCGCGGGTTTGATAGTCTTAAGACAGTTGCCTTTCATGGACCAACGCAATTTATAAAAAGGGCTTTTTTCGTAGTTTGTTCGGAATGGGCTCCCACTATTTATGTAGAAGAGAGTTAAATAACATGTCGCGCACCGTGCCCTTTCAACTCGAAAACTTCAAACTCCAACTCCAAAAATTACATAGTTTTTATCTCAATTTTTAATATTTCTTTTTTGCCTTTATCCATGTATATAAATATGTATGTATATCCTCTAGTTAATTCCATATTAATTCCATTTAGAACGGCCACCGAACCTGGTATTCATGACCTCATATGAGGTAACATAAAACACCACTCAGCCATGAGGCTCTTTGGAATACAATTTCGGATTAAAGACACAGTTGGTAATATTTTTCATTTCAAAATGTATAAAAAAGAACAGAAGTCTCACCTAGGTCATTTTAGGGTCGCGGGTGCGTTGCCGGCCTTTTAGGTATAGATAGAGATGGATGTCTTGGCTTTATACTAACTTAATTTGTTTCCTTAGGAAGGGTAAATCTCTGTACCACAGTCATGGAGCTGCGATTTTTGAATTCATACCGGCCATGCTCACAATGGATCCGCAACAGATTGAAACGGCGCTCGCCGCGGTCAAGGAGACGCTTGAAGTCTGCCATAACCAGAGAAGGTGCTATTCCTTCATTGAGACAATCATAAAAAAGGTATTCATAATATATTTCTTTATTGTAGAACGTTCAACAAAATAGGTGAAAATTTAAAAGTAGCCGTCGACCTCTGTTGCTACACGCATAACGTTAGTCATAAATGTTCAAATTTTAAGCAGCTTCGATATTCGCATGGCGAAGCGACGTCTGCGGCCTGCGCTTTCATCTTTTTTAGCTTTTTAATTTTGATTGTTATTGTGTTTACCTAAATGAGTCTTTGGGTCTCATATAAAAATAGAATTAATAAATATAAAGCTACCTCAGCGCAGCCACGGATCCCTCGCAAATCAATAACAGTTTTCATGTAGCCCTTCATTAAATAAACGGCAAAATAAATGAGATTCGTTATTAGCATTTAAGCGTTTATCGGCAGCACGATTATGGAGGTCACTCAGCGGTGCAGGCTCATGCGCAGTTGGTTCACGCTGAGGCGCTCTTGGTGCAGGCCTGCCTCATTGCTTTGACCGGAGAGGAGCTCGCGGGCCTAATGCGAGCCACGCTGCGAATCAAGAACGCGCATGGCTCTTACAAGTGAGGACGTATTGCGCCTTAGTAAGGGAGTCTGCGTATAAATAGTGAAACCGTGAAGACTTCAATTACCCTCACAGAAACCGTACAAGCCTCAATGACTCAAAACCAAATTAAATCAATTCAGTTAAAGATCCAGGAAGGTTATGATGCAGACAAAAGTAAAAACCGGGCGGATTATAGTTAAACCAAAACTTTTCTCATACAAATTTAAAGTGCCTAGTGGCCGAGTGGTCATGTAAGATAGTCACCAATGTTCGATTCGATTTTTTTCATTTCCCTTTGAATTCTGATCGTTCTCTTGTTTGATAATCTGTCGTACTGACACCGGCTAAATTGTGAAAAAATAAGAAGGCCGCATGGACATAAATGAACGTCGATGCGAAGTACAGAGTCTGATTTTCGTCGGTAAGCATACGAAATAGTCACTCAGGTTCTTGTTAATAACGTTTTCCAGGCAATGTTTAAAAATCCTAGAGAAGAAAACGAGTTGGGAGCACCCCGAGACACGCGACCACTTCGAGAGTGGTGTGCGCATGGGCGTCGCCACTTTCAACGTTATGATATCCATGTTGCCCCCGAAATTGATTGCCCTACTCGAATTCGTCGGCTTTTCGGCTGACAAGGTATGTATCTACATTTATTCCTGCCTTTTATTTTGTAACATCGGTTTTGTGTATTTTTTACGATATAACGGACAATGGATGGTGGATCTCCTGTATGCTAAGAGAACACCGCCGCTCATGAAAAACGCCATAGTCCGCGCATTGGTTGTGTTGTCGGCTTTTTACACCACTTAAGCGGCACTGAATCTACTAGTCACTCACTCTGCGTAACACATTACAAGTATCGTTTCACGCTGAGTGGTCTGTGAGTGTGTGGCATCACTTCGGACGAGCCGGGCCAGTTAGTGCGTCCACATACGCTTCAGCATGGCTCTCCGCGGATAAAAACCTCATTTCTTTTTCTTTTTAGCCCAATTATAACCCATGTCATCTTCTCAGTACTACGCATACAATGTCGTAATAATGACGAGCAGGAGACTCACCTAGGATAAGCGGTTCTCCGCCCTTGGGCACCCATAGCCCTTGCATGGCTGCGGGTTATATATATTCTTAAGGATCAGAAGCGTATTCGATTTTTAAAAAGAAATAAGAAACAAAGATGTCAAAAAGCTGAACACAAGTTCCTCAGGCACTTCCGTCATACCCGGGCACCCCACTCAGAGTATGTCGCTACAGTGCGCCGCGCCACTCACGTCCCTCGCCCTTCTACTCGCTTCGTCATTGCGTCATCGTGATCATACGACAATATAGTCTCCATTTCCTGTGCCGATAAGTCCTCTAAGAATATTATATTCTAGTTATAAGTATAGTATAGTGATTGATGCGTAATTTCTGTCTATGAAGGAAACTAGCTTCGATTTGCGTAACACAGCACTGCACTAACTTTACAATGTGAGGGGTTGATGAGGTGCTTCTCGAACAGGAATACGGTCTAGAAGAGCTGCTGGTTGGTGCGCGCAAGCCAGGTCTCCGCTCCGTGCTCTGCTCCATGACTCTGTTGATACAGCATCTAATCATTGGCCAGTTTGCCGCAACTACGCCAGACTTGGCGCTCTGCCAATCGCTCATCAAGGAGAACCTTGCTGTACGTTTCCTCATTTTATTTGCGGCATAGCGGGTGTGGCATATCCAGCGCGCCCCAATCCGCACTTGCTGCCTTGCCGGCTTTGTCGCCGCTTTAACGCTATACTTTCAGCGAAATACACTATAGATACTGTTTCACGCTGGATTTCAGTGAGACCCAGCTCGAGCTATCACTTGTCGAGCTGGCCCATTTAGTGCTTCGTGGCTAGCGTGGCTCTTCCAAGCGGGACTGGGTTAAAACTCTCGCTCAGCCATTGTATTTTAAGGATTAAAGTGTTTATAATTTGTGCAGAAATATCCGGGCAGCATGTGGTTCCTAATGTTTAAAGGTCGTTTGGAAGTGTTATGCGGTGAACCCTGTCAG
This sequence comes from Delias oraia, assembly GCA_018230265.1. NCBI lineage: Eukaryota > Metazoa > Arthropoda > Insecta > Lepidoptera > Pieridae > Delias > Delias oraia. Next base: position 27,888 of record DWCF01001145.1, read on the forward strand.
GCCATCAGCACATACAACGAGGCCTCGGATATTGAAGGCCTCTGGCCCCAGCTCAGACATCTCGCTTTCTGGGAGTGTATGTGGGCAAATGCGTAAGTGTTTACTTTTCAATGAGCACACAAACTTGACGCAAACAAGCAGGAGGCTCACCTGGGCGAATTGTCCACCGCCCGTGGACATTGAAAGACAAGCCGAGGCCCGCCAGAGCCGCGACCTTAACACAGCTATCTACGCTCCCATGCTTTGAAGCTCTCCAAGTCATTATGGCTTAGTACGTTATACATACTCTGCACTCACTAGTTACTTATCTGTTTCACTTTTATTACGATTCTATTATTTTCTATCCATAATTTATCTGAGAGTAGCATACGTAGCTGTTGCCATTATTATTATTCAATTTGTACCTATTTGTCATCTCTTATGTTTCAGTTTTATAATATTACTAGAATAACTAAAAAATGCACTTAATGTTAAAAACCACCGTCAAAGACAAGGTAACAAAAAACTAACATTGGCTCTAGAGAGGTATTCTTTATAAAATATGCAATATGCATGTGGATTGGCATAGGAGTAACATTTATTTTAAAAAAGAATTGTTTAATGTTATTACATAACCAAAACTCTTCATATTTTCCTATGAATATTGTATTGTATTAGACAATTACATTTTCGTTCGTACAAACTAGTAATATTATGAAATTTACTTGTTCGTCTCGTCACTTCTTAGAGTATAGTATACTCTCCAACCACCAAAAACTCCACCAAAATCGAACGCAGACCCAACGATCCGGAGATCTGGATGATCCTGTTACAATAGCTAACAACGCCCGAGAGGATCATAACATAATTGCAGATGGTAGGGTTCTGTGTAGGGACCACGACAACAACCGCCACCACCGGATACGAAGCCTATGACCCCGCGACGTCCCAAGCCGAGGTTCGTGTCTCGCAGAAGACGTCCTTGCACTAGTCGCAGCTAAAAATCCAATCCACGGCGAGCCTATGGCTTAAAAGACCGTGTGAAGCTGTGATGGCTGTATGGCCTTGCAAGCAAACTGCCCTTCCAAAAAAAGCTGTGGGGAAATGCTGCCGATATTAACACTGTATTTGTGCTGCAGAAGCGATCTGTTCGAGCTATTTATAAGCTGGCTCCTTTTACGACAGTTAGCGACACATTACAATACATAGCTGTCTTGACTGTAACATCCCGATACATTTTGGGGAACGTAACGTATGTTATAAACAATATAGACGCATTCGTCAAGAAAAGCGGCATTCATAGTCAAAACATTGGATATAGCACAGACTGGTTTTACCAGTGATCACACTCAGTAAAGTGAGTAGTTCTTTTAGAGGTGATGCGCTACGCTTTTACAATAGGATCCAGACATTTGTGTGATGAAGCATGCTATGGTATTGATGATTTTGTTAATCATGTCATATTTCGGGAATAGGGTACCCGTTCATGCCTGATATTCTCGGAGTTTGAGTTTCGCCGGTTCTTCTGAGCGGGCTTAGCTTAGAACTGGTGGACTGATCTTAAAGTTCAACTAGCTACATTTTTGTATTTATATTGATTAAATATTTAATTTCATATTTATATACATATATTGAAGTGATTCCACAGTATGATAGGAAGGTGGGAGATGTGTGCGACATACGCATCACGGCTGCTTGCGGAAAGTAAGTGGTCGCGGACGGTGTACTCTTACGCTATTCTTGCGGCCTGTATACAGCGGGGAATTCCGCCTGACGATCCGCGCATTCAACAGCTCATCCGGTTAGTACAATCTCTACGATTAATATTCAGCTCGCCTGAAGTTATACAGTGGCTCACAGAATACCAGAGTGAGGATATCGGAGGCCCTTGCGACCGCTTAAGTACGAGTAAAAAGCCGGCAGCACAGCAGGTGCGGGTTGTAGCGCGGTTGTTCGTTAAAATATTACAGAAATTTGGTCGAATTTCTCTTTTATGGCTTCAACATGAATTGCGTGCCTTTAAAAGTTTGTTTAATTCTTCGATAGCTTCGTGTGACGCGATAGAGTCTTGTTGAATCGGATGGTTTTGTTTGCCAGCTCAGCCAACGACAGTAAACAACGTATAATGGGCCGCTCGGTTCCCGTAGAGAAGTTCGCACTACGGCGGTGCGAGAGACTCCAGTCTCGAGGGTATCTTGTACTACCCGCTACTGAGATGCTTTGCCTGTGGAACATGTTTCCGGCTATTTCGAAGGAGCAAAAGACTGCCAACAGAGTTCTGAAGGTAAAATATTTTCCTTTGCGAATTCGTCGTTTAGCCACTTTTGAAAAGCCTGTCTATAGACAGTTCACGAATAAGAGCAGACGTGAGGAACCTTTCACCTGGATATAATTAAACACTCTTCAGTTGGAACTTTGGCATTCATAGTAATAGATCGGTGGGTAGTCGATTTAACATTGATGTATCACTTTTAGAGCTAACAATCTAAATGAAACAGGGCGAGTTGACAGTTTCGTTGTGGAGTGAGGTGAGGCGAGGCACCGCCAACGTTCTGCCACTCATTGCTCATTCAAATGAGCCTCATAGCTCATTGCCGAGCTTTCATAAGCCTACAAAGCGAGAGGTATCGGCTCTTTGAAAAGTTTTGACGGTGGCAGGGTGAACGTCTTCACACTGTCTCATTCATGGAGAACCCATGCTGAAGCATATGGTGATCCACTAATTCGGCCCGCTCGTCCCAAATGATATACTTACAGAATACTACTGTATTTCGCTGAGCGAATGAGGATATTGGAGGTCCTTGAAATTATACCGCTATAGTGGCGTAAATATATATAATAATTAGATACTGGAATTATTGCATATTTATAAAATAGATATCTTATCAATTTTATAACTCGACACATATATTACCTTTGCTTACTAGTTAGTGTCAATGTCGCATCTACTTCGTTCGGCAATTGATTATAGTCACGTACAAAAAAGTGGTGTTACCTCTTTTTCTATCACCAAGACATAAATCTCTACTGAAAAAGACTACTCAAACTTGGGTGTGCTCTCGTGGTGGCGAATTTGACAATATTTAAGGCAAACGCTTTTTTTCTTTAAAAGATTTCTCCTTTCATAGGATATCGAAGATGAGTACAATAAGGCAGAAAAGATGTTTGAAGATCGCGCACACTGTCAGAGTGGAAGCGCAACCGCAGCAAACTCTACGGATCCAAAACTGAAGTATGACGCTGATGATTTTAACCTCTTGCGTCATATGCGGGGAGTGATGTTACTCTGCATGGGATTCCCCAGGCTTGCCTTAAAGTATCTCGAGAGCATTATCAAGTAAGTCGTTTTATTTATTTTAGAGAGAGAAAGTAGAAAGAAATTAGAGAGAAAGTTCCACTTTTGGGATACAAAGATACCATATTCGTCTAATCCGATTTCCGTAGATAGGTTTTCGTTATTAGTAGCATTCATGCATGGTCCTGAGGACAGTGACGACAGCGCGGACCACAACGTACTCGCGGACCACAGCTTGCGGAACATGACTCTGCATCATAACCACTGAGCAAAGATGTTATTTTTAATAATATATACTGGACAAAAAAGGCCGCCCCTTGTAGTCATTTGCTTTCTACAGTTGTCTAACATGTATGATGCATTGAATCTTAGTACCGTTTGAGAGAGGTAACAAGCCGCCGACACCGTATTTTAATGGAAGAGGTTTATCATTTAAGATCAGTGGAACAGCCGAGTGTCTTGTCTCTGTCAGCTTTTTGTTGTCTGTCTTATTTTAAATTCCTGATTTATTGACTAAAATGTCCAAATGGAGTCATTCAAAGCTATATAAAACTAAATCCATCAGTCTTGAAAATCAAGTAATTTTATTTTAAGGATTAAAACTAAGGTACTAAATACAAGAATCTTTTACGGAGACGGAATTTGAATGTGTTTGTTTAATAAAAGGACATTTACTATGATTTGTAACAGCGCTACCGCGTCGTGACATTTTTTGTAGCTATTCATATGTTCTGCAATCTCATGGCACCTACAACAATTTGTTCTATGGTCAATGTAAACGCAGCGTACGCGATGCTTTATGTTATTGACGTTTTAGTACAGTAGTATGGCCTATGTACAGTGGAGCGGCGGTGGCGATAAAATCGTTCCAACAGTTCAAGTAGTAATACTCGGTAATTTCAGAGCCTATTCAATCGAAGCAACAAAAACCTTTACAAGCCATGTACATATGTATAAATAAGAGAAAGCGATGTTAGGTTCACTGCATATTTATAACTCAACAACGATTCAATTGATTCGACTGAAAATTTGTGGAGAGGTTAGAACCAGGAGGATATTTATCCGAATACTAAAATGGAGGGTAGATGGTAGATGTTTTTAGTGTTTCTGTTTTTCGGGTTTAGTGGGCCCATGCATTGCTGACGGTTCATAGTCGGAGCCGCTAGGTTCGCACCCGACAGGACGACGTCTGCCGGGTCTACTTGTATTGTTTAGATAGAAAAAAGAAAATAATTGCGTTACCTTTCATCTAATTTTCTTTCAGTGACAAAGAGCCGATAAAGGATACCCATCTAGTAGCGTATACTCTAGTGGAGGTAGCAATGTGCTATTACAGTCTTGGCGATACAGACCTGGCTCTACGATGCCTTTATGATGCAAGGTACGTTGAAATAAATATCATTTTTATAAGTCTACCACGAAGTGGGAGGTATCGGGTTCGAATCCCGGTCCGAACAAAAAAATTATACGTTTATTTTTCATTTTTTCGGTCGTTGGAAGGCCTTGACAGTGGCCGAGCAAGTGTCTTAATAATGTTGTACTCCTGGTAAAGCCCCGCTAACGCACTAATTGGGCCGGCTCGTCTGAAGTGATACCACGGGCTCACAGAATACATTGCGTTAAACGGTACCTGTACAGTGCTTTGTAGAGTGAGTGAGTAAAAGAACTGGCTACATAACTAAAGCGCAGTCTTTGGTGCGGTTGATGATACGCGGCGGTGTTCTCTTACCATATGGGAGACCAACCTGATACGTTTTTCGCCAAAAGATAAAAAAACATATTTTGTATGTAAATCCAGTAAATTTTGCTGATACCGAATCGATTTTACCAATGTAGAAAGAAGAGCGGCTATTCTCTTGAGTCGAGGCTTCAATTCCGGATTCACGCGAAGACTGAAATGATCCGTCAGGAAATGAGAGCACGTAGCACTGCAAGTGCCCCGGTAAATCTAAGGCCTCCAGTCGCCCTCGGAACTGATGACGAGCGGTTCACAAATGCCAAATCCATTTACGAAGAGCCAGATAAAGGTGGTAAGAAGGATAAGAAACATAAGAAAAAGATACAGAATGTTTAGTTTTAACATTTGTTTCTTTTAAGCACTCCTTTTGATCCTGCTTGGATGGTTTTTCAGTCTTCTTGCAGTGCCTGCTTTCCGAATTCTTTCAAAGTCATTATGTCTTCATATATGCGTCGTACAGATAAGACATTAGTTTTTGTAAGTTTTTTATTTTTAAGCTATTGTTATTGTTTGAAATATCTTTAATATTACATATGAGTAAGTGATTATGAAATGTTTGTCAACATAATTATGTAATGTGTTTCGCCGAGTAAAGTAGGATATTGGAGGCTCTAGAAATTATACCAAGTAAACGCGGAGTGTGGCGCGGTCGGTGAAGGGCGACGGTGTTCTCTTACAACAGAGAATGCCCGCCTTC
>DWCF01001146.1:0-33596 GCA_018230265.1 Delias oraia
TTCTGGTAAACAAGTAAAAAGACTTTCTTGGTGAACTGTGTTTGCTTATATAATAAAATACCTAAAAAGATAACAGAGCTTACAGAAAGTAAATTGAAGAATCTTATAAAAAGTACTTTTATGAAGAAAGCTTAGAAGACAAAGACGCATGGAAACTTCTGCACAAGCACCAACTGGTACCTTTAAACTAGAAAACATAAATAAACTAATTATTGTAAATTTGGCGATAAAAAAAATGAATTGAATGAAAAAAATGATTTCTTGTTGGTTCTTCTCGTAAAGGAATATCTTCTGAATCAATGATAGCTTTACGTATGTAAATTTACTTGCAAAACTGCCCCTTGTGGGGCCAAAATAAAGTTTTTTTTATAGTATAATGGACAACGGAGCAGGTGGGTCTCCTGTATGGTAAGAGAACACCCCCGCCTATGGACAAACGCGCCACATTCCGCGCATTGGTTATGTTGACGGTTTTTTACGCCCAGTAAGTGGTATTTTTAAGGGTCTCCGATATCCTCACCCACTCAGCGAAACTGCAAATACAACTACCATTTCACGCTGAGTATTCTGTGAGCCTATGGTATCGTTGCGAACGCATAGAACCCAATTAGTACGATATGCTTCAGCATGGCTCTCCCACGAGATGAAGAAGCCCTTAAAAATGTTAGTAAAATTGTAATTCTTTTCAATATAATATTGTATTGAATTATTCTATGCATATAATCTTAAAATGACGATTTTCCATAGATAATATAATAACCAATATTATTTGACCATTTAGTTGTGCCATAGACAAATGCGCCTCTACGGTGCTGCGTGCTTCATATTGTAAACAAGGGCTTTTTCGATTTCTGTGTGGTACTACGCATGCGCGAACAAGTTATCTTGCCGAAGCGTTCATTTATTTAATCTTAAAAGGATTTTATATAAAATTGATTTAAATTTTATATAAACAAATATTTACGTAACTTTTCGACGATATTAATCTAATGAGAGCTACAGATCCTGTGATTTCTTGGAAAATCTTAGTTAATTGATTAATTAGTAATAAATTATATTAATTATTATGAATTTAAAACTCCTTGTTGGTTTATGTTGCTAGCTGTTGTTACTTCGCTTTACTGTCTCATTAACCGATGGTTGAGATAACTGTAACTTGTTGTTTTAGAATTTAAATTGATTTTTTGCAGTTAATTATTGCGCTATTATGTCTAAGCTTAAATGAAAGTAATTTTTTAATTGTTATTTCAACGAACATAAAACAAAACGTATATAAATTCTTCTTGTTTGTAGCCTCTGTGACTAACGATCATAATTTTGCAGTGACAGTTTACATTTTACATAAATAACGATAGTTAATTGAACAAGAATATAAAACGAAATTCTAATAGAGATAGGACTTTTAACTATTAACTAATATTTTAACCAAAGACGAACGGATTGAGAGAACAGATTATATAATATAGATATGAACAAATAACAAAGATTATTAATTATAAATAAGAAAGATTAAAAAAGTAAAGAGAGAGTATTTACATTAAATATAACAATTCAAATGTAATAATTAATATCGATCGTTTTTGGCGCCAGGACGTCATTTCTAAGTCACACGTGTGGCGTGCGCGGAGGACCGTCCGCGCGGCTTGCAAGGGAGGTGGGGCGGGGGAAGGTGCAGGACGAGGCGGGGTGCAGGGGAAGGGGGGAGGGTGGCGCGTGCGCGTGGAGCGACGGGCGCGGGCAAGCTAGTGATGCGATCGGTACAGATTTTTAGAGATACTGTTTTTAGAAATCTACCGTTGTACTGTTATATTTCGTCAGGAACAGTATACATAGTAGATTTATTTCTATAAATAAACAGCATTCCTCCAGGAAAGCAGAAGGTTTCTATTTTTGTAATAATTTTTTTCATACCTTAAATAATACTAGAATTTGTTGTATTGATTTTGTTATTATTAAATACTTTTACAAAAACAAAGTATAAATTTACACGGAGGTAAAGAGTTATTAATGAGAAGATACAAATTTGAATGTTTATTTTTGTAATTAAAAAGTAGTATCGGTGGATTGTACAAGGAAATCATATGGCATCGCAGTAAGTCTACTGCTATGTACGGTGGCGTTTCGCGCAGCTCCGCCGAATTGGGCGGCCGCTTTGCATCAGTGACGGCAGACGCGCCGCGATGGTGGGCCGCGACAGCCGCTCGGAGAGCGCGGCGCGCCCGTTGGCGCCGCGGCATGAGTAGCGTCCGCTCGGCCCGGCCCGAGCGCCCGCCATGGCGCAGGCCGCGCCCGCTCCCGCACAACGCACCCACTCCTTCGCCAAGAAGACCTTCCACAAGCCAACATACTGCCACCACTGCTCCGATCTGCTATGGGGCCTCATCGGCCAGGGCTACGGCTGCGAAGGTACGCGCATGCGCCCGATACGTCGATACGCGCGGAGCACGACCAGTTATGCAACCGGGCGTAACCCAACCCTCACCACAACCTTAGCTCGCCCCGCGCCCCGGCGGCGTGCGCCCCGCGCGCCCCAGCACGTCTCTCCAGCACGCCCAATCGACCCGGCTCGCCCCTCCTCCCGGCTGGCCTTTCTCGTCATCAGCACCTGACAAAGTTGATGTTGGCGAAAAGTGCGATATATCGATCGGTCTGTTTTCTATGAGGTTTTTTCCTAGCTGAGCGGGGCACCGCGCCCACGGGGAGGGGTGACACCCCACCCGGCGCGGGCCAGCCTTCTGTTTGGTAAGTGACCATTTACTTCGCAGGACCCGCTTGAAGGTCAAATTTTCTAAGAGCCTTTATACAGCCCCTCTTATTTGCATCGAAACCACAAACGCACCGGTCATCCAACCAACGACGCACTTAAGAGAAATCGATATAGCTCTCTGAAGATGGATATAATATAGTAAAGATTTTCATGTAAGCTGTTAATTAATCAGATACTTTTAATAAGAATACGTGACTATTTCAACAGACAATTAGTAAAGACTCGGTCGAAAGTAAGATATTTGAAACGTATATACTTTTCTTATATAGATTATACATAATTGTAATGTTATACAGAACACATCTAAGAAAAAGTTAGAAATTAAATGACAAACATTGAAAATATATGTAAAAGTCAAAATATATGACGATGCAAAGTAACTTTTAAGTTCTACTGATAAAGAATTTTTGACTTTGACTCTGACCTAAATGATATTACCGACCTCAAGAATGAAAAGAAATATAAACACGTAATTATGTCTGTGAACCTTTCTTAGTCATAAAACAATTATCTGACTTAAATACATTTTAAGTGGCAAGAACATTTAAATGGCCAAGTTGAAAAATCTATAATTTTTAAGGCATACACAATTTGTTTTATTTGACATAAGACTAAATGAACGTGTGTTTATTAACCGTAATAAATTATCAATGTCAGTCGTCTTTTTTTTGGCTACTGTCAAAATGACCAAGAAGTATTTAATCAACCGGAGAAATTTCAGGGCATTCATTTGCAAATAATTAAAATTACAATTGATATATTATGTTTATTTATGCAATATTGGTATATATATGTGCTTTTATATGGTAGGTACTGTTATATTAATATTACTATATTATAAAAGAAAAGTACATATCTTTTTAAATAGTTTTCATTTCTATTTCTGTATTATTATTATTCCTGTTTATGGCAAAACGTAATATTTTTATAACGTATTTTTTTAAAGACTAACAATTATTTTTAAATATAAATGGTTAATTTAGCAAATGAGTACTTATAAAATACGTTAAATACGGTAATTTGAGTACGCATACCAGGGGTTATCACGCATATTTCCATCATTAAGATAGGTGTATCTTAAACTAACGGTCTACTTGGGTAGAATGCTAGCATGGTAGATTACTATATTACTTGTACTGTGTTTCGCTTAGTAAGAATACCGGTTAAGCTTACCGGTTAAGTAGCGTAATAAGCTGACAACACAACCGAAGCATGAGTTTCATTTACCATTTTTTGCCTGTCCGCTATAATGTCAACATTCTAATTTAAAAAATACAAACGTACGCGTGTTCCAATAAAATCAAAATTTCTATGAATTTATAACAAAACAAAAGAAATTCTGAAATATTAATATTGAAATATTAATATACCTACTATTATAGCGTAACCAAGTTTTAAGATTTTAATTTCTTTAAATAACTTTATGGTTCATCAGTATAATAATAATGTATCTATATAATAATAAAATAGACATACATCTAAAATAAAAAAATAGAAAAGTAATTCTATAATTTTCGTGTTTTTACGGGTTTATATATTCTATAATCTATGCGAAGGACAAGTAGTCGATATTTGAAAAATTCAATAGAGATTATTTGAAACTATAAATAAGGTTACTCCTAGTTAATCTACCTAAAAACTTCTTATCTGTATTTCAGAGCCAAGCGTCTAAGAGAGATATTAAATACATATATCATTAACAGTACCTATTTAGATTCAATACTTGAGTGAACAAATAAAAAATATGCCATATTATTACCTGGATATATATTTCTTTTTATCGCGTTTCTTTCGTTTCACAGAAAAGCATGTATGGATAAGAAAAATATAACGTCTTTTCTATTTTCCTTACTGGTTTTTTTACATGAGGTACTATAAATTTTAGGTTTTCCAAGACTACATATTTATTTCTTTAGAACAGTTTTTTAATTTTCAGGTATTTTTAATAAAATAATTATAATTCAATCCTAATACAGATCCTATTCATCTCAAAAAACGCATCCTCTTCTTTTTCTTCTGTCATTTTTAATATAAGCAAAAGTAGCCAAAATTACAGACTACCACGACGATTGATAAATTAAACGACGTATATTTGGAAATACCTATTCTTAAGACAATATTCAAACAATGTATGTATTATATAAACGTATAAGGGGTGCCATCCACGTTTCCATTTCTTCCCCGGCGGACACAGGTGGGTGTGACGTTAACAATAATATTCATTATGCTACTTCCTACATCAACGTCACGACTAGACAAAGCGCGATAGACAATGAGCCACGGACAATAGAGAAGTAGAGCGGAGTTGATAACGTGTGCTCTGAGGGTTGCATTGTTATTTGACGTAACATTTTCTTCTATCGATATCATTTTGAATTTACCGTGTAAAAGTTTACGCTTTATTTATGATAAAAAAAATAGTTTATACATATTTAAAATATATTTAGATTCAAGAGTTTGTTGTTTGGTTCATGTAATTATTTTATTAGCTGCATAAGTATAATTCAATATTGTAACTTAGAAACTATTTTTTATTTATTATGATATAGATCTTAAAGTTAATAAATACAGCAATTGAAAATCAACTATTTTACAACAGTGCAAAGATTGTTTTTTTTTAATATAAAGCAATATTCTAAAAAAAAAGGTAAAACAGCCATTGAATATTCCATAATATATTGTAATTTTTGGGTGTGTTCAGCCAGCAACTATTGTACAACAATGCACAGATTACGAAAACTTTTAAATATACATTCTAAAAAGTTTTCACATTAAAACTCTCTTTTTGTAAGTGTCATATACCGAAATAGGCTACGTGGCACATTGTTACAGTTATGGAAGCCCGCAATCCTCTTGAGATTCTAATAATTAGTAAAATGGATGACGGCATCGTGTTTATTCTTATCTCACATGACATTTTAATTAATCCAACTTCTACTCCTTCGGGGATTCGTATATACATGTAATGTTAAGTAAACCCGACAAGCTTAGTAAGACCTATGAGTTTATTTTTTTACTATAGGACAACTGTCAAGTAAATTAATTTTCGTGTAAATTCAATTGTGAAGCAATTGTCCTATGGCGGCAGTGATCTCTTACTATATAGGAGAAAAACCACCTCCTCCGTTGTGCGCAATACCATAAAAAATGCCACAGAATAAACAAAACCAATCAGTCATTACGCTTTATAATAAAATTTGTATCTTTTGATAAATATAAATTAAAAACATATATATTTATTATGAATCTAAATATTTTAAAGACTTAGTAGAGAAAACTATATTTATACAGTTTTTAATATTAATTTTGACAGAAGACAACATTTACACATAAATCAACTGAAGTTACTTATGTTTTAAATCCAATACTCATTTAACTAATTTTATTTCTCTCAGTTTTACTAAATGCGGCTTTTTATCTCAATATATTAAAAATATTTAAAATACGTCATTAAACCAGTTTGTTTTTCGGCCATTGTGGTCATAGTTCATTTGGTTTTATATATTCTTTTTATATTCTATAGCGGACAACGGAGCAGATGGATCTCCTATATGGTAAGAGAACACCGTCGCTCGTAAAAAACCGCGCCACAGTCCGCGCATTGGTTGTGTTGACTCCGACATGCTCACTCACTCTGCGAAACACAGTACAAGTACCGTTTTACGCTGAATATTCTGTGAGCCAGTGGTATCACTTCGGACGAGCCGGCCCAGTAAGTGCGTCGGCTCTGCCACGGGTGAAAATCTTTTTCTTTAGAACCTCAACTAAGTAACTTATTTGTCAAAACTTAATAATGAGGTTGTAATCCTTTTACTCTATATTTAGAGCCCTTTGGAGGTAATCCGCGCGGAGCCCGGGATCTGTATGTAGGGCACAAATGACGTCACAGTTGTGACCTACTTCCTGTGCCATTGAATTGTGCGCGTCAATGCCCCTCCCCCTCTTATGGGAGTGCCCAAGTGGTCCTCGCTACTGACTCATAAAAATTTATGAAAATATATAGTATTGTGTTGTAAATCATGCTTGGGATAGTGCCAGCAAGTGGTCACCGGAGTGGCGTTTCATTATTTCAAACTACATTAAATATTGTGGGTTTCTGAAAGTAAACGGAGAAATTCCAGAGTCTCGTAGCTTAATGGTTTTAAAATTGTACAATGAAACGTGAGGTATCAGATTCTAATCTGGATCCGGACAATTTAATTTATAATTTATTCGGTCTCTGGAGGGGCTCGACAGTGGCCGGGCCAGTGTCTTAATATGCACTAATTGAACCGAATCGTCTGAAGTGATACTCACACTCACAGAATACTCATCGTGAAACGGTACTTGTACTGTGTTTCGCAGAGTGAGTGAGGATATCGAAGGTGTCGCTTAAGCGGCGTAAAAAGCCGGCAACACAACCAATGCGCGGACTGTGGCGTGATTGTTCACGGGCGGCGGTGTTCTCTTACCATATGGGAGACCCACCTGCTCCGTTATCCGCTACAGAAATATATATATATTAAATAATTTATTAAGGGATGCACATTTTTAAAGATTTCTAATAACATCACATTGTGTAAAATTACAACATGCAAACCCTGTTTCTGTTATGATGTTTGCAGTTGAATTTTGTTTATAAAATATTTATTATTAATTATTTCTATATTATAATTGGGAAACGTAGAGGTGAATGTCATCTATGGTAACAGATTAACCGAGCTTTGGTTGTGTTGCCGGTATTTTTACGCCACTTGAGGTATAATTTCAAAAGTTCTGATATCTTTGCTGACTCAACAAAACAAAATATATCTACTCTCACTCTGGTATTATTTGAAAACGTGGTGTCATTTCTGACACGTCATCCCAATTAGAACATCAGCATGACTCTCCCACCGGTGTGACAGTGTTAACACACTCGTTCGGCTACTATCAAACTCTTGCAAAGACGAAATAATTTATGAATTATAATCGAGACCGCGGCTCAAACCTGATACCACTCGCTTCGTGATTCCACTAGCTAAGAGCCTCAACAATCTTGAATTTGATAAAGCAGTTCCTAGTCAACAATTCTCCTTATATTTATTAATTTTAATTTTTTTATTAAATATACATTTATACATATACATACAAACATATCCATATTTGTACAACGTCTTAATAATTTCGATACTTAAATAGTTCAACCAAAAGTCGTGAACTAGAATTTGGCAGTAAATATAGGTCAAAACATATTTCCAATAGGTCTATTTATATTTTAAAGCTAAAATAACATTTAGTATTCCTGTTCAAAGACAGAAATAAATGCGTTTTACGCCCCTTAACATTACCAAGGTAAATACGTGGCCTATACGTTGGTATATATACAAATTGCAGGCTTTAGAGACTATCTGTTGGTCACAGCGGTCTTTACAGCTGAACATGGCTGGGTTTGATGAGAAATTAGTGCTTTCGTTTGGGATATCGTGTGTGAAACTGGAAAACGTTTGAGCTAAGCCAATTTACCACCACCAATATGGAAATAGATACTTCCAGAACTATTGCCAAATCAATATCATAAAATAGAACGAACCTCACCCTTAAAACCCGGAAATGCGCCCCAATTGCAGCTAAAGGTGATCAGGAACGGCAAGTGAATCTTCCGGTTGCCTTTTATATATTAAAAAAAGATATCGTTTAGTATATAAAGTAAGCTCACTCGTATAAAAAAAGTAATTTTATATTAATGAATACATTTCTGAGTGAAAATAAAAAATGTTAAAAGTATTTGTTTTTCATATATAGCAATTGTAAAAGTTCGTAGATAAGCGTAGCTATCTACGCTCGTAGCGAGGTCCTCGTAGCACACGTAGCTGGAATTCCAACAGCATAGCTACTGTCTATGTACTGACGCAAAACTATAAAGTTATTGAAAGACTTTCTTATCTAATTAGTGATTTAATTAGGATCATTTAAGTATGGCTTAAAGTTAAAACTGATTCCAAAATCTAAAGTTAGTCGGAAAATAAACTAAATATAATTTATATCTCTGTATACTAACCAAATACAACCTCTTTTTATCTGGGTATAGATTAAATCTATTCCAAAGCATTTGTTTTCTATATTTAGACTGTCTATATCCCTAACAGGTGTCTCGCTAGTTCCGGCTCAGTACTTTGATGTTTCAAGCCATTTAGCTTATCTTTTCACCTAGCGATATACATATAGTTATATTTTCATTATTTTATATATTTTTTTATTTCAAAAGCAATATAGGTTTTTTTATTATAATACATCTATTAGAGTTTTCATCAGGTCTTCCGTACGAATGTGTTAACAATGTCGGATCTCGGAACTAGGCTTGCTGAAACATATGCTGACAGCATATTATAGCACGGGCTCACAGAATACCAGCGTGAAACAGTACTAGTACCTACCTACTGTTTCATTGAAGGAGTCAGGATATCAGAGGCCTATGAAATTATACCTTATAATTGATATAAAAATCCGGCATGATTTTCTAACACCGAACAGATAGTAGCTACTTCTACTTTGTCAAAACTTCTTAAAAAAGGGACGCCTCTGGTGGAAGCGTGTGACGTCAATGGCGACCTAGCTCTCCCGCCCGCGTTCCGCCCCGCTGTGCCCCGAAGGCCGCTACGAAAAAATATTCACAATTTTCGTATGGAAAATTATCAGGATCGTTGTATACTTTTGCTCTTATAAAATAATAACTTCATAGATTTGTTATTGTGCCTCACTTAATTGGATTGTATGAATTATAAACAATATCAATTGGGGATAAAAATTGATTCTTAATAAGATTAAGCTACTTGGATTTTTATTAATAAATTTCTCACTGAAAAATTATTTTGAATATTCATACTATAGTATTTACCTTAAACGTAATATAAATAGCCCTTATTATTTCATATGAAGCAGAACTTCAACCGTTTAATTGGAAAACGATTGTACATATATATATATGTACAATAGGTTATAAAATAGGTTAAATTGAACCCAAACATAACTTATTTATTTTATAATAACATTTAAACGAATAAAGAAGAAAATGATTATCAGCCAGTATTTACAGAAAATGTGGTCCTTATATTTATTAAATGTTGTCTATGCCTACTTACGCCGTATATAGATTATATGTTGTATGACATTACATTACAATTTTGATGCGTAAATTTAATATATAAAGACGTGAACACAATTTCTTCCTATAAATGAATGCAAATTACTTACCGGTAGATAATGTAAAAAAAAATTAAAGTTATATTTATTAAATATTGTCTATGCTTCTAATTACGTTGTCGACATTACATATTGTATGACATTATATAATAATATTTGATGCATAAATTTGGTTATGTATAAAGAGGCATATAATTTTTCTTCCTTTAAATGACACTGACTTTTAAATGAATAAAGAAAAAAATATTTACCAGCTAGTATTTACAAAAAAATATTTAAATGTAAATGTTGTCTATGCTTCTAATAACGTTGCATAATCTGTATGTTGTATGACATTACATAATAATTTTGATGCATACATTTGGTTGGATATAAAGAGGCGAATACAATTTGTAAATTCATCTAGATAAGGAAGTGTTTCGTTCATGTTAGCGCCACCATCTGCCTATATTTATCCAATCTATTTTGGACCGCTGATTCATTGATTAATTAGTGATATTTTCACACACCATCAAGTTATTCGTATGAATAACTGTATCTGTTTGGATGTGTTGTAGTAATGTAAATTGTTATGAGTTTTAGTTGATTTTTTCGCTAAGTGTTACCAAGTGAAGTTTAAGAACTGCAATTAAATAAAATTAAATCTTAAGTTAAAAAGTTAATTGTTAGGGCATACTTTCTTAAGAAATAGTGTCATTTTAGATTTAGACAATAATAGCTGCAGTTTCCAATACAAAATAAATAACATATTATTGTTCGTTAGATAATAAAATAAAGTTTTTTTGATTCATATGTAGTGTTAAGATAATTCTATTTCTTAAGGTAGGTATTTTAAGACGGCAATTTTAATACAATCAAAGACTCGGGCTTGTAAAATTAATTCATTTAGAAATTATTTATATTATAATAAATATTTTCCTGCATTAATTTTCCTGTCATATGTTTGCATAAGGAAAACGTTTTCAATTTATTTTGGTCAATTCAAATACTTTATCTTAGCATTTTTATATGTTTATATATTATATAAACTCTAACATTTTTCATTAAATATATTCCATCATAACCGGCACTTTCATATAAATAAAATATAATAACGGAAACGGAAACCTTCCACACTCTACTTGAAGTAATTTCCTGCGAATTCTATCTTCGTAAATTGTTAAGATATTTTTTGCTCTCGTGGGAGAGCCATGCTGAATCATATGCTAACGTACTAATTAGGGCGTCTTATCCGAAATGATACCACGAGCTCACAGAATACTCAGAAACGGTATATCTACTTTGCTTCGCTGAGTGAGTGAGGACATCGAAGGCATTTATAAATGCCGCTCAAGCGGCGTAAAAAGCCAGCAACACAACCAATGCTTGGACTGTGGTGCGGTTGGGTATGGCCAGCGGTGTTCTCTTACTATATAAAAGAGACAACAGCTTCGTTGTCCGCTATTTATTTTATAGTATAGCGGACAACGGAGCTGCCCATGAACAACCGCGCTACAGTGCGCGCATTGGTTGTGTTACCGGCTTTTTAATGGCCTATGATATCCTCACTCTACTCAAACTTCTCAACTTTTAAAACATAGTGATACCATGAGGCGTATTTATCGTTGCGAGGCGTACACGATACGTGCGTCTGCGCAGGGCAACTCCCCGAAAGCGATGCAGTCTGTGTTTGTTTGCCTTTGGGTGCACGCGTGTGACAAACCTCTGTACAAGAGGAAATTGACTGATTTTAAAAAATTACGGAGTGTGCAGTTATAATTAGAAGTAAAGTACTACAGTAGGCTACAATTACATTGAACTTCGCTGGTGATCAAAAGGCTATTGGCCTCGGTCTATTTCCAGCTGTTTACGTTGGCAGGGGTGCGTCTACATATGAACCATTAGGGAATGGATGTGCCAAGGGCTGTGGTGGTTTTATGAGTATCGTCTCCATAATGGCAACATTTAGGAGGTGGTGCCAGGCGGGCTGCAAACACTTCCAGTATCCTCAGTCGGCCCCGCCCCGAGGCTATTTAAATATATCCCGATGCGTGACGTCGGTACGTCAGAGCAACGCTAATACGTTTCCTTGTACCGTCCGACGGTGCCCTTCATACTAAGAACCTCGTCTTTATTGACACGCGAGCGAAAATAGCGCCATTTGTTTTAAAGCGGATGTGAAAAGGGCGCGAAGTGTAAACAGTGTTGCTAGATTGAGTTTATTTTTAGCGCGGCGCGTTGGTTATATGTTTTATGTGTCGTGTAAGCTTTGACAATGTCCTGCGAGAGTTTGGTGTCGCAAGTGTCCACGATATTTTGTTCGGCGTTACGTAGGCGGGCCTGGGTTGCGTGGTGTCCACAGAAACGTAAGTGCAACATAGTTTTCACTAATTCGGCCGGAGCTACCGAACTGATACTACAAGCTAACCAAATACCAAAGTTAAACAGAACTGTACTCTTTCGCTCAGTGAGGATATGGGAGGTCCGTAAAATTATACCATTCAAGCGGTTAAAAGCCGGTAAGACAACCAAATTTCGATTTGTGGTTGTTCATTGATAGCGGTAATCTCTTACACTAAAGAAGACCTTGCTCCGTTTTCCACTTTACGATTAACTAAATAAGTAAATATTACATACTTTTTCTCATCCTTTTTCATTAGCATTTATCATAGAGTCTCTTACCCTTAGTATAATTGTATTTATTCGTATAAATACAAACTGAATATTATTTCAAAGTATGTCTTTTCTCCGAATCCAAATGCATAAGATGGAATGTGAAATTTGCTAGCCACTGCGCAAATGGTTTCTGGAATTCCTTCAAGACGATTCAGCCACAATTCTAGTAATTCCCAGAAATGCAATCTAGTAGGTTTAACCTCAAAGAGTCATCAAAACTTTGTCTGTTCATATATATAGAAATATTTATGCATTTATTTTTAAAATTATTGTAACGTTATTTGCCTCTGTTATGTCTTGCTGTTTCTTCGTCTCGCTACTTTTATCTTTGAATATTTATTTGTTCAGGCACGATTTTAAGCAGTGTTTTCATAAATGCAATAATATAAATAAAATAAAATAATAAATTCAAACATAAATGCTAATGATAATTAAAATAAATACGTAATTTTTATTTTATGATGTTTATTTTAATAAGGGATTCGTAAAAATAGTCCTTGAAAATAATAAGAAGGATAATATAATCAGTACAAACTATAACACTGAAAAATGTATGTATAGCTATTGTATTAATTTTTTTTTTTGGATTTTTGGACTAGTTTTTTTGTAGATGATAAGAAGTGCAATGGGTGACATAATATAATAAAAAATATTTCGTTATAAACATATTTTTGTTCATAATCTGTATCTGGAAAGTAAATTATATAATTATAATTTAATTCACAAAGCCTAAAGGCAAAAGCTAAAATATTTAGATTTTATTTAACGACTAAATTATAAATATAAGTGAATTTAATTGATTATTATTATAAATTCTTATTATAATCTATAAAAAATAATATTTTTGTTTTGATTTTTTTATATATTACAGTTTATTAACGCCACAAATTTGTTAACAATAAACACAAATAAGATATAGTTAGGTATATTTCTAATATCCGTTGAGATTTATAATATTTTAACCAATTTCTAGTATCAAATATCTAAATTATTATTAATATAATAACAACCAATTTTTTTCATTTCCAAATGAAAAGACAGATTTGGTCATTCACATACAAAAGAAATATGAGTTTGATTAAAGATCTTGTAGTTTTAATGAAATTACATATAACATTACAAATTTCGCTGTAGATATATGCTTTTTATATGATATAGTTCAGAGTTCTCTTTGAATCGAGTATTGCGAAGTAATGGCTACTTTCAAGGGGCTAATAAATGTCGATTAAATTGTATTGCGAGTGCGTTCTGAGCATGCGCGAAGCTATCGATCTACAGGAACGCGCAGGCCCGGCTCCTTCGTCTCTGGTCTTGTCTATACCGAGATGTAATTTGTAATCTCTGGCAATATACTCTGTTTGAAATATATATTTCGTAGAGTATATTCAAATGATTCAACATTCTGGCTAGTAATAAACTAAAGACAAAAACCACAGGTTATATTTAGTCAATTTGTTTGGGTTGTATACATTGATTACATTGTTTACTAGCTGATCTGGCTAATAGTTTTGCCTAATTATTACTATTGTTATTTTTTTATTATATAGCGGAAAAGGGAGCAGGTGGGTTTCCTATATGGTAAGAAAACACCGCTGCCCATGAACAACTGTGCAACAGTCCGCGCACTGGTTGTGTTGCCGGCTTTTTGCGCCGCACTTTTAATGCACTTTTAAGGGCCTCCGATATCCTCACTCACTCTGCGAACCACAGTAGATGTACCGTTTCAGCTGAATATTCTGTAAGCCTATAGTATCACATTGGAGGAGCTGGCCCAACTGATGCGTCAGTATATGCTTCAGCATGGCTCTCCCACGAGTGCAACAGTATAAAGACACTCGCCCGGCCATTGTCAAGCCTTTCCAGAGACCGAATAAATTATAATTGTCCGAACCGGGATTCGATCCCGATATCTCTCGCTTCATGGTACACTTTTAAAAACATTAAGCTACGAGGCTCTCAAAGACTACAGAGATTTTTTTATAGAGAAAATAGAACATCATTGTGATGTAATTATAACAGAAAGGCATATACAGTAAGCACATTTTATGTAGATATGTATGCGCTTCAAAGTTGTAATACATCATTTTGTTCTGTAATCAACATTATTGGCGTTTTAGTAAGATATCTTATTTTAAAAATGTAGCCCAAATTTAGCGCTGATAGTATATCTTTCAAATGGTTAAATAATTTTTAAATTGTGTGAAGTAGTTTTCGATCCTATTTAATTCAACTCTTTATAACATTAGTATAGATTAAGTGAAGAAATATTTTAAATTCGGTTAATTTTTTTTTGAATGTTGTGTAATTATTAATATCATAAACCAAAACGACTTGGAGACCTTTAAGAAAAGAGGGTACATATTCCTTAAAGGCCGGCAACGCATCTGGAAGGGCTAAGGGGTGTCCATAGGCGGAGCAACGCATTCCCTAGGGAGGCTTCTACTCATTTATCACCATTTACATAAAAAGTCATTAAATTGCAGAAAACTCTTTAGATGCAAATTCTCCATAACTATAAGTATAATAATACCAAGAGGAGCGTATTAAAACCTCTTCTGTAGTTGTTTTTTTTTAATCGACAAAAAAGTGACAGTGTCGATGTCAAATGTTCTGTCTCTATAATTTATTATTAAATTGTGTGTTTCAGTGTGCAACTTCATTGTGCACGAGCGATGCGTCGGTCAAGTGGTTACGCCGTGCTGTGGAGTGGCGCCGAGCCTTATAAAGGTAAACTGTCCCATCACACTCAGATATACTTCCTTAACATTCATGTTGTGAGGAGGTTATAGCTTAAAAACGTATGTCTCAAAAAAGAAGATAAATAACAGAAACGCGGCATTTTTGAAAGTTTATTATCGTGATAAAAATAGTTACAGCTTCTTTTTCTTGTTTTTTGGCTTCCGTGACTAGCTTTACTATTTTGCCAGTGTCAGTATAATGAAATTTACATAAATAAGGACAGGTATTTGAACAAGAATATAAAACAAAATTGTAAGAGAGATACATACAACTTATAACAATGAACTAATATTTTAACGAAGCGTGACCAAGATTATTAATTATAAATAGGAAATATTTAAAAAAGTAAAGCGAATGTATTTACATTAACTCATTTACAACTTAATTTAAATGAATTAAGGGACAAAACATAAGGGAAAGAATACATTTTGAGGACGTAGGACGAGGAATGTAATAATGACAGCTAGTCGGACTGAAGATATAAACTGCTGTCAAATGTCAAATTTTTTAATAATATATATAAGACAAAATGGGTTTGTTACACCATTTTTAAGTTGGGCAGGACAGGTTTTCATAAAATTTAGTTTGGTAGCATCTTGCATTAACATAAAATGGAGGGTAATATTTTTAAAGTATCAGATTTTCGAGTTTGGCTGGTCCAATGATCATAATTGAATCCAGTTAGTGGCGTACTTTGTTTACACTTCTTTGCCGTACGATTTTTGCTGTGATGTCATAACTACTCGGTTTTCTTTTACCAAAACATTTTTTTTAAATATATATAATTTTTAGTGGAAACAGAAAATAGATATACGACTTTTGATTACACACGCTCTATTTTTATAAATATCTAAATTTGTTGAGTAATTTTCTAAAAGCAGTACTCGCCCTAATAAAATAATGTAATTTATGAGTTTCATACTCAAGGGAATGCAAGGCATGAATTGTAATATTATTAGATGGGGACATTAAGCTATTTATAGACGGGCGTTGATGTGTTAAGTAATTGATATTGTATGAAAATCGATGTTTTAAGACGATTTTTTATTTAAAAATACGAGGGAAAGCTATGGATTTTAGTATTGTAAGTAATGTATATTTTGGGGCTGAAATAGAAACGTTAATCGTTTTTTATAGTATAGCGGAAAACGGAGCAGCTGGGTCTCCTATATGGTAAGATAACACCGCCGCGCATGGATAACCGCACCACATTGGTTGTGTTGCCGACTTTTTACGCCACTTTAAATAAAATTACTATATACAAGACGCACCTACTCTGTTCCAAAAACAAATACAGATCAACTAGGGAATGACAGAAGTCATAATTGCAATTAAAGCAATCAGATTTGAATGCTATTGACGATTGATGATGATGATGTCTAATATAACGAAACAAAACTGAAAAATACATAACTTTGTATTACCATTATATAAATAATCATATTATTGTATTTTTATAAATCCTCACTCACTCAGTGAAACAACCAGTACGGCTTCTTGCTGAGCATTCTGTGAGCCTCTGGTATCATTTCGGACGAGCCGGCCCAAGTAGTACATCAGCATGTGTCTCAGCATGGCTCTCCCATAGGTGGGATGTTAAGACACTCACTTGGTTACTGTAAAGCCCTTCCAAAGACTGAATAAATTAAAAATATTTTTTTGTGATCGGACTGGGATTGGAACCTGATACCTCTTGCTTCGTGGTAGGATTGCTAAACCATTTAGCTACGAGGCTCTCATGTTTTTTAAATACAAGATTATTAATCGATTTTTTATTTGTCTAGAACCCAGTGGCTCATTGTTGGTCAGAGCCAACTCACCACAAAAGAAAATTCTGTACCGTCTGTCGGAAACGACTTGACGAACTTCCAGCACTACATTGCATGAGTAAGTCTGATTTTTTAATTAAAAAATATATATTATAATATGGACAAGGTTCTTTGTTATCAAAATATCACTGCCCATGGACAACAGTGTCGGGATTTGTGTTGACATCTTTTAATGACAACAAACCACCGAAGACAGGTTTTCTTTTGTAAAAGTTTTTGTGTGGTAAAAGATCACTGCCCATGGACAAAATTATTGGGATTTGATTGTGTTGTTTTGTAATGTATAAACTGGCGACGAACCTTGATGGGCCTCTATCTTCAGAAAACATTTAAAACACAACTATTCAAGCTAAAAATATTTTAAACGGAAAATTATTATGCGTGGATAAATAAAGAAAGAAAATATATTTATTTAAATATAATTAATTTTTCAATAATTAATGTTTAAAACGTCTCATAGTATAAGTTTGTAGACAGTTCATGAATGCTTCTGAAACTGAGAAGAAACAGTCAAGATACTCAGTAATGGGGTGATAACCTTTTTTATTCTCTAACGGGCAACGGAGCAGGTGGCTCTCCTATATGGTAAGAGAACACCGCCGCCCAGGAGCAACAGCGCCACAGTCTGCAGATTGGTTGTGTTGCCGGCTTTTTACGCCGCTTAAGCGCTCTGCGAAATACAATACCATTACTACAAGTACCATTTCATGCTGAGTAATCTGTGAGCCCGTGGTATCACTTCGGACGAGCCGGCCCAATTAGTGAGTCAGCATATACTTCAGCATGGCTCTCCGACGGGAGAAGTTACTCATTTTCAAAATTAATTGTAACTATAAGGCTTGCTGATTTCGCGCCTATTTTGCGTGGGATTTAAGATAATTATCAATAATATAAAAATGAATCTCTGAATCTGTTTTTAGGCGCATATCTCGAGAAGAGCTGAACCGATTTTGCTATTTTTTTAAATTCCTCGAAGTTCGAGGATGGTTTTTATGGAGAGAAAAAATTAAAAAATTAAATGAAAAAGTCTAAAATTCTTAATTTCGTACAAAGGATTCTTGATATTAAAAGTCAGTTTGAACTTTAATAGCACACCATAAAGTTCAAGTATTAGAACAGGTTCCGGGATGGCAAAATTTAGTGACGTTATATCGTACAAACATTTTACACTCTACTGGCTAGTGAACTATTTACAATAGAATAATATTAATTTTTATATAAATTTTGATCCAAAAACAAAAGTAAAAGTACTTAAATGTCGGCAACGCACACGCGGCTCTGCAAGGGGTGTCAATGGGCGGAGGACCGCTTTCCCACCGCTGCACATTTGCCACCGATTTTATAAAAAAAATATTACAAAAAAATGACGCTAATGATTTTATTACCATAGTTAAAATATAATTAATTAAATACTGAAATCTCTAATAAAGTTTTTTATGCGAAGGAAATATGTTATTAATTATTATTCTTTCTAAAGGTATGCGGCCTTCGCCATAGAGGAATCGTAAAGGCAAATGGACTAAGTACTGTTTTCTAAACCTTATATTTTGAGTAGGTATATAGCTGAAGTAGTAGCTACATTATGCTAGTTAGCTGCTAGTTATATCTTTATAATGATATTGTATTAAATAATTATTCAACATAATTTTAACGACTAAATGGCGTTTCTCTGTAAAAACAAAAGAAACAACATTTAATGCTTTAGGTGCATTGATTATAGGTTACTTGAAATGAATTCGATAGAAGTAAACATTTGTGTATCCAAGAAAATGGGAGTCCATTTCGAGCAATTAACTACTTAGTTTACCCTTTTTTGTCAATAATAATAATATTGGGTTCTTTTCATTTTAGTTTGATTACTGGAATTACAAGCGAATGTTTAATAGTTTGGTCTTTTTAATGGATAAATCACGTTAATGATAATTATTAATTAATAACATAAGTAATTATAAATAACGGCTCTTTGAGTAAAAGCGCTAGAACTTGACCCATTGAATTTATAATTTAATAGTTCATTGCTGGCCCATCATTTAATTCATTTTGTTAGAGAAGTTTCCTAGAGACATTCCATCCTAATTGAGCCTAACTATCGATGCAATATCAGGGTGCAACTTTCACAGATTTTAGTCAGATCGGTCCGGGTGCGGAAGTGACTTTTTAAATCTTGGAATGCAGTTTTCTTTCTTTTCAAAAATATTAATGTTTTCTTTGGTTAAATTTTCTTATCTACAGTATTAAGAGTACTTCTCCTTCAGGTGGCATTACAAAATTCCACTCTGTATAATTTATTTCTTTCAAAGTAACTAAAAATCTTCTCTTAAATGACAAACTATTAGCATTCACTCTTAAAGAGGTTGTTATAATTATTAAATAACATAGATATTACTGCAACAATATCAGTAAATTTTGTAACGTCATAATAATTTATAGTAAAAAAAAAATTCAGATCGTTTCCGATTAGCTTGACTGTTTGGCGTCGCGTAGATGCTGGTTCCCTCATTACCTTCTGTCACAAATATAATGGGGAATGCTCCGAGGAGCTGTGTGGATTAATATCGCTGCTGAGTTATCATGGAACATTGAGGCAAATCCAATCAGCTTGTGGTTGGGCTATTTTCACAGGACACGTACCTTCTTCCTTCGCTTGAAGATCTGTCAGGTCTGAACGCGCTAACGGCATGGATTCCTCGGGGTCTGTGACCACAGCTACTAATATTAAATAAGTTTGCATTATGAAAGCATTGATTCGAGTATTCTACTGGTGTGCGTAGTATGCGAGTACTATGTCCACGGCGAGTGCGTGGACTTCGCGGCGGCGGACTGCAAGGAGAACGCGACGTACTGCGCGGGCAGCGAGCCCCGGCACTCCCACCACTGGAGGGAGGGCAACCTCCCAGCCAACTCCAAGTGTGCGGCGTGCCGGAGGGCCTGCTGGTCCGCCGAGTGCCTCACCGGGTACCGCTGCGAGTGGTGCGGGAGCACTGTGAGTACCTGCATCATCCTGATTAACATATAGGGAACAACAGGGTTATATGATGGTAAGAGATCACCGCCAACAACCACGATACAATTCGGGCTTTGTTTTGTAGTCTTTTATAACGCTAAAGTGGTTTCATTCGGAGAAACAAAGCACTTTTTCATGCTGGTATTCTGTGAGGCCTTCGTATCATATTGGACGAGTGGGCTCAATTGGTGCGTCAGATGTGGATACTATTGTAATCTATGGCAGATTATTTTAATAGTCCAATCTAATATTTTCATGGTGCTGTTCTGTGCTATATAGGGAATGTAAAAAGGTTTTTATTTATTATGAATAAACTCTTTCCAATAGAAAAATACAACAGATCAGAGCCTTGTGGCTAAATGTTTCTATAAGCTAACTACGAAGCAAGATGTATCGGGTTTGATTCCTGGTCGATCCGATTAAATAAATTATTTCACTTATAATTTATTCGGTCTTTCGGTCGGAAGGGCTTGACAGTAGCCATACTAAAGAATAAGCTGACGCACTAATTTGGCCGGCTTACAGAATACTCAATGTGAAACAGTTCACACTGAGTAAACATAGTTAATAAATCTCTTGAAATTATACAGCTTAAGCGTTTAAAAAGATTGCAACACAAGTAAAGCGCGACTTGCGGCGAGGATGTCTATGAGCGGCGTTAATCTCTCACCATACAGGAGACCCGCCTGCTCCGTCGCCTGCTATACCGTAAAAAAATGATTCAAGCGTTAATGGTCTGCGCACAGTGTCACGCAGGCTGTCGCGCGCTCATCCCGGAGGAATGCAACTTTGGGGCGCTGCAGCCGATCTTCCTGCCGCCGTCGGCCGTGTCAATTCCGCGAACAGAGGTGCCCATGGAGGCCATCATTGGCGTGCACGTGCGGCCACCGCCGTCGCAGAGGGACTTCGGTTGCCGTAAGTGTCTTCCAGAGAACGCTATCGCCCCGCTCACGTGCGGCGTGTGCTCCCCGCGCATGGGCGGGGTTAGAGCGTGAGGTGAGGTTGTGTTTGGGGCAGCGCGGCGCCGCAGATGGACGCCGCGGTTGGTCACGCTGGCGCGGAGGCTGCTGCCTGCGTCCTGCACGCCGCATCATGGCGCTTCGCCTCCCTACTCGAGAGGTATGACTCTTGTGTCCGCTCTATGCTTTATGGCCTTCCATTGAGCTCAAATACTGCAACGAGATAGAAAAGGAGAGACAAACTGAATTATGCAACTTCAATAATTAAATATTACCATATCGTGAATGGAAATTTAAACACACATTAAAAAACAAATCTATAACTAAAATGTTTTTTTTTAAATTAACTCATGAAAACATCTCATTTATTAAATAAAAAATGGATATTACTCAACCGAAGCAAAGTAAGTTTTAATTCATTTCAAATTGAAATATCAGCATGCTTTCTTGAATCGTTTCTAAGCTAAAATTTGCATTATTTTTTGTACAGCATGTTTGCTATAGCTTCATACATTTTACATCGACATTTTAAGATTACTTTCACACTTACTCAAATTAAACTTGGACCTCTTTTAATGTTTTTAAAAACCTTTACTGCAAAAAACACATCTACAAAGCTAAGGATTCATGAAGCGATTTTCCCCCGCGTGCTGTTATGGTGGGCCCGCAGTTTTTGTAGAATACAAATATGTAAAAATTAAAGCTCGATTGTTTGCGGCTGCCGTTGCACTGGTGGGCGCGGTCGCGGGCTGCCACTGTGTTTTGCACTCGCGCGCTCTTATATCGGTTAGCGGACGACAACAGTGGGCAGCGTTTTTTATAGTATAGCGGATAACGGAGCAGATGGGTTTCCTATATAATAAGAGAACTCCACCGCCGATGTACAACCGCGCCACACTCCGCGCATTGGTTGGGTTGCCGGCTTTTTACGCTGATTAAGCGGCATTTTAAGGGCTTCCTATATCCTCACTCAATCAGTGAAATACAGTAGAATTACCGCTTCAAGTACAATTACAATTTCACGCTGAGTATACTGTGAGCCCGTGGTATCACTTCTGACGAGCGGGTACAATTTGTGCGTTGGCGTGCGTCTTGAGATAATAAACAAGTTTTCGGGCGATAATGGCAACCACCATCGCGGCGGGCGCGGGTGAAATCCGCGTCGTGACCCTTACTCTAAGAGATATCACTATTAAAATATTCATTTACACGCGAGATTCTTGTTCATTTCCGAAGGTAGTTTGTTTTTACGAACGGAGAGGCGCCAACGAGTCGGATACATGGTATCCCAGCGATGAAGGTAACACACACACATCAGTGTTGCTATAATTATGTCAATGTTGCAATTTAAGTGTTGTCAGTTTTTAGAGTAACAGTAAAACTGGCAACACTTAGAGTTTTATGTTTCATGAGATAACAAAAGTTTTAAATAGTTACAAATAACTAGATTTGATTAACCGTTTTTCAATTCAATGCGTGATTAATAAAACTATCTTATACAGATTGGAGGCTTATAAATTCGTTAATAAATTACATGCAAATTCTTATAGTGCGAGAGCTAGCAACATCGAAAAAAATTTTTTACATCACTGGTGGCAAATGAGCAGGAGGGTCCCAATTTTTACTTTTATGCTGGCTAATGCTTAACAAGCAAATTATTGTCTGGCAAATTAATTCTGGATTCTTAGATACTTATGTCATAATGTTTCAGGCATCCTAATATTTTTTTAAATTTTTCCCAAAGAGAATTTTTTTAGTTGCGGGAGAGTGAGAGAGATTGCATATCTTAAATCTGGTCTATCTGAAATATTCTCTCAAAAACGTTGCTGCCTCCCGTACTATTAGATAATATGCAAAATTCAAAGAGAAAAGGCTTCCATTCTGTATACGAGTAGCTAAATTAGTGTTAAGAAATATGAAATGTAGGTTTGTACGGGGTAAAATGGGGGGCGTAAGCAATTTTGTGGGTTTTTGCAGCTCGCAGCGTGAGTGAGGAATTCAGCTCAGGCTGCGAGGGCCGCTCTGGGTCCGGCGGTGGGTCCACCGGCGCGCCGGCTGACCAAGAACACAAGCCAGACCATAAACAACATAGAGATCGAACACCAGACGATAGAGATGAAGGTAACCAGAGACACTTGTTCCAATAAAAGGCGTAGATATAAACGTAGAGGTTTTATAACATTTTTTTAATAAAAATATTGAGGCAAACAAACAGGAGGATAAGTTTTTAAGATTAGGATAAGTAGTCCGCCGCCCATGGACATGGCGTAGCCAACTTCAAATATATTATTATGCTGATTTGAACAATTAACGATACACTCTTACTAAAGCTGTAAAGTCTGTTTTATATAGAAAAAACTTTATAGGGTATAGCGAAATTATCCATTAAAAAATCACTTACATTTTTCTATAATGTAAGGACTTCACTAAATGATGTCTAATATAAATGATTGGTTTCGGAAAGTATTTGTACATATGTTAGAATATATATTATTTGTTAATTTGAAAATATAAATAAATATTGACCTCTGATTAATTATTTAATGGTATAGCAGACAACGGATCAGGTGGTATTCCTCTATGTTAAGAGATCACTGCCACCTATAGAAAACTATCACACAATTCAATCTTTAGATGCGTTGTTGGGATTTTTACGCCAGTATAATTTCACGAGTCAAGAAATAATTGTTATAAAATTTAGAAAGAAATTTTATATTTATTAATATTACATCTGTGGCGTAAAAATACAACCAATACAGCAATACAACCAATGCACGGACTTTACCACGGTTGTCCATAAAAGGTGGAGTTCTCTTACCAAGTAGTAGAAACACCTGCTCCTATGTCCGCTATATCATAAAATAATAATAATTTAAAGATTAGTGAAATATCAATTAAACATTTGCCTGTTAACCGACAGAGGTAGTGAAGGTGTATGATGGAGAAGCCGCGTGGTCGCGTCGTCTGTACCGACCCGTGGTGGTGGGGCGGAATTGGACCGAGCGGGAGCTGGTGGCAGCCGCCCTGCGAGCCTTCCACGTCGCGCGGGACCCCGATCAGTTCGAGCTGACGGACGCCCTCGCGGGCGACGAGCCGCCCCTCAAGGAGCCCACGCCGCTGGCCCGCGTCACGCGGCTGCCGAACAAACGCCCCGCGCTGTTCTTACGGTTCAAGTGAGTCGCTATTAACTATCACATTAAAGTAAATAAAACACTCTATTTTTTAATTACTTTTACGGTATAGTGGACAACGGAGCAGGTGAGTCTCCTTATGGTAAAAGATCACCGCCGCCCATGAACAGCCGCGCTACAGTACGCGCATTGGTTGTGTAGCCAGCTTTTTACGCCAGACTTTTAAGGTCCTCCAATATCCTCACTCACTCTGCGAAACACAGCACAAGTACAACACGTTTCACGCTAAGGATTCTGTGATTTTAATTTTTTTAACTAGGATTTTACAATCGCTTTTGAACGTCACCTAATCGGTTTTAAATGGTATTTACTGGTAGGTATATAATTAGTTTTAAAATAAATAATTTTATGGTTCATAAGATATTATTTTATTATTATTTGCGAGCCTCGTAGCTAAGTGGTTTAATAAGTAGAAAGTGAAGTCGTGAAGCGAGACGTATCGGATAAGAATCCCGGTCCGGACAATAATAATTTAATTTATAATATATTCGGTCTGTTGAAGGGCTTGACTGTGACCTGGCGAGTGTCTTAATACTGTCGCATCTGTGCGAGAGCCATGCTGAAGCATATGCTGACGTACTTATTGGGCCGGCTCGACTGAAGTGATACACAGAATACTTAGTGTGAAACGGTACTTGTACTGTGTTTTGTAGAGTCAGTGAGGTTATCGGAAATCCTTAAAAGTGCTGCTTAAGCGGCGTAAAAAGCCGAGAACACAACCAATGCGCGGACTGTGGCGCGGTTGTTCATGGGCGGAGGTGTTCTCTTACCATAAAGAGACCCACCTGTTCCGTTGTCCGCTATAGAATAAAAAAGTAGGCCTTACTAATAAAACTTTTTTAACAACATTTTTCAATTTTTTCTTCGGTGAGCTCAGTTGCCGCTTTAGGTTTGGTATAAAATTGTACTTACCTACAGATAAACGACTTTTGAGCCCGCGATGGGTTACACCTAACAGGAACACGTGTAGAGATAGGATACAAACATGATAGATCATATATTAACGGTGGATCGTCATTTCCTTCGCAGAGAGCCGGAAACCGGTGGTGGGGAGGTGAGAGTGTACCCGGGACGAATAGCGGGTGCTGGTGATACCTTTGTGACGGTCACGTGTACGGGGGATGAGTCAGTGGCTGATCTTATGGCCTCCGCTCTAGAGCGATTCGGCCTTGACCCTTCCTCACCTACGCAAGATTACCGCTGCTCTGAGATTCTTCTTGATAGAGGAGGTAAGCTTTCACCATCGAATAGAATGATACGTTTATCCCCTTATAGAGGATGACGCTCGGAGTAATTTATTATGTATGGCCTAAAGATGACACCACGGACCCCCATACATACACTCGTGGTCTCCGGGGGATCCGTGGACCACAGGTTTCGAATACACTAGCCATTCACAAGTTTATCCGTCATTTATAAAGCAATTATGACGCAGTTTTAAACACAACACTATTCAAAGATATACATAAAGCAAGGATATATACACATATCTATACATAGCCAAAAAATTACCTAACAAAGGCTGTAGATGAGGCTCATCCAGGAAGCGCTCCGCTCCTGGACGCCGCTAGTCCTTGCTGGACCGCGAGTGCGTTGCTAGCCTTTTAGGGACAGCTACGCTCTGTTATATTAAGCTCCCCGTATTGTTACTATGTTGGCTCATCGAATGGTTACAGTTTCAGAACGCGTCCTGGAAGAAGACGAGCGGCCATGGCGGATCCTTGTCCGGCTGGCTCGCGACTCGGTCCGGCGAATGGAGCTCGCGCGGTTCTACTTACAGCCGCGCAGGGACCCGCACGGGCCGACATTAGCTTTATTTGTTGCTTCCTTACCGCCCGGTCTTTCGGAGCGGAATTATGAGACTATACTTGTAGAATTTTTAGGTGCAGGTGAGGATATTTTGTCTACTACCCGACCTGCTACTTGGCATCTCCTTGGTATCACATTTTTTTATAGTATAGCGGACAACGGAGCAGGTAAGGTTCTATATGGTAAGAGAACGCCGCCGCCCATGGATTAGATATGTTGCTAGCTTTTCACGCCTCTCAAGCGGCATTTTAAGGGCTTCCAATATTCTCACTCACTCAGCGAAACACAGTACCGTTTCACATTGATTATTCTGTGACATATACATCTAGACAAAGCTTTACACAAATCATAGGATCGAACTAAAGAAAAATCATGCTTCATAGTTGGAATAGGATAATTTAATGAACGTCTTAATCTTCAAGATCAAAGATCAAAATTGGTGCAGCCATTGATGCGTGTCGGAATGAACAGCAATCGATTTATTTTTATATAGACATTTTAAAGACATTATAATCTTTAGAAATTTAAAATATTACTCTTACGGAGAGGTAATTATTAAAAAAATTATAGATTTCAATAATTTTTACTTTTAATATAATACAATATTTACAAAACAAAATAGTATAGACAATATAGTCTATATTAAACCTCTTTGTGTTTTTTATCTGTCTAAATACATTTTTCCTCAACTGTGGCAATGAGGAAAAATTGTATGATCATGGACAAATCATAGACCATAGATTATCATAGAAAACTCAAATATGAATACATAATAAAGCAATAGTTATTATTGCGATAGCATTGCATACAAATTATCTTATTAAATTAACAGTGACTATGAATATGTACTCTAATAAATTATAATAGTGACGAAATTCCCATGTGCAGATAATAAGTTCACGTCGATCGGTCCCATTTACTACGAGTACGGGTCGATGGTGATCACATATGAGGACGCGAGTAAGGCTGTCCGGGCGTTGTATGCGCTCAGGGAAGCCAAGTATGAAGATAAGCATTTATTAGGTACGTCCGATATTCTTCTGCTCAGACGGCCCACGACCCCGCGACGGCTCAATCCGAAGTTCGTGTCTCGCATGAGTCGCCCTTGCGTTAGTCGCGGCCAAAAATCAAATTCACGCCCCAAAAGTGTGTGATGTTGTGAAGGCTTTATGGCTGGCAGTGAATAGTCCTTTAAAAACAAACGAATTTTTATAGACATAGCCTGATTTTTTTAAAGTTGTAAAATCAAAGTTAAAAATTCTGTATTCAGTAGAACATAAAAGTTACTTTAAATCGACAATAAAGTTTGAATATACACCTGTTCAAACCCTACACGTTTTCTAATAAAGAACAGAACTCCTTTAGGAGGGTGAAATCTTTTTAACCATAATTTATATTATAATGAGCTTTATAGCTTCAGTGAGCTTGTGAAGTTATTAAGAAAATTAAAAATATATACTACATATATATTTACATTAAAATCAGAATTATATATTAATATAAAAAAAGAAATACCACCATTTTCATTTTAATACTCGTCTAATGTATATTGAGCTATAATTACAAAATTATTTTTAAAAAACCCGTTCTCACATAATATATTAAATATATATGCAAAATTTAATAAGAATCGGTCAAGCCGTTTCGGAGATTAATTACAAACACCGATGTGAGAAATTACAGTTATACACTTCTTTTAAATATACAGTTAATTTTTTTTTGTATTGAAGAATTTTCTCAATAACTTCATGATGAATTACGTATTAAAAATCAATTGTCATTTGGTTTTGTATGGTAACAGGCAAGACTAGCAATAATTTCACGAGATATTTTGTCTCTAAAGTCAAGTTAGCGGTTTTATATAATAAAAGACTAGTAGATCTGGTAGGACAGAGAGTCATCAGTAAATCTTTGTCACAGTGATGCTGCTACCCAGCATCGAACCTTCCATGGTCCCAGCGGGGGTGAAGCCCCTCCTGGTCTTCGTTAATGTTAAATCCGGGGGCTGTCAGGGTCTCGAGCTGATCTCCTCCTTCCGGAAACTCCTTAATCCGTACCAAGTCTTCGATTTGGAAAACGGTGGTCCTTTACCGGGGTAAGTATGTGATTAAGTCATTTTATATATGTTTATCAACTAAATATTATCAAAATAACAAAATTACTATGATATAATAGGTTATATCATAGATTAGTTTTTTTATTTTAATTTTTTTTCCCATAGATTGTACGTGTTCCGTCACATACCGAACTACAAGATTCTGGTGTGTGGCGGTGATGGAACTATTGGCTGGGTGTTGCAATGTTTGGACAATGTAGGCCAAGATTCACAGTGTTCAAACCCACCATGTGCCATTGTTCCCCTCGGGACAGGTAAATTGAATATTATTCCATTTTTTGTTCGCGATGAAAACTTCACTGTCGTCATTTCTTTCGCTCATGGTAAGCTCATGACCTATCTAAAACGGTAAGTCGATGTGGATGTTTAATTCATTCTATTGTGTTTATGATACTAAGTCCGACTTCTAGTGGAACGGAACAAACTACAGTCGTACCGTGGTTTTAAACGTATCAATGGTAAGATCTTATTGGAACGCATCCTATCTTCTAAACCCGTTCCATAATAGACAAGTTATGAGAGACGTCAAAGTAACGTGCAAGAATACAGATAACTATTATTAACTATTCAAGTAAATAATACAAAGTTTCATCGCTTCCACCTCGATGTTTGTCGTTCCATAACTAATCCTTTTTTAAGGCATTTTGTGCCGCGCTCCGTCTCTCTGTGGAATCAGCTACCAGCAGGGGTATTTCCAAACCAATACTGACTTTGGAAACTTCAAGAAAAGAGCGTACACATTCCTTGAAGGCCAGCAATGCATCCGCGGCTTTGTCAGGGCTAAGGGTGTCCATGGGCGGAGGATCGCTTGCCCTAGGTGAGCCTCCTGCTCGTTTGCCACGAATTTTATAAAAAAAGTAGTCAAATATGTTGTTTAATTCTATAAAACTATACTGTGTTAAATTAGTACCTTAAAGTAAACATTCTCATAGGAAATGACCTCGCGCGCGTGTTGCGTTGGGGCTCCGGCTACACAGGCTGTGAGGACCCGATGTCCTTGTTGCGAGACGTCATTGACGCCGAAGAGATTCGGCTCGACCGCTGGACGGTCGTTTTTCATCCCGAGGACAAGCAGGAAGAACCCAAGGACCTCTCCAAACAGACTATACCTGGTATTATATAAGAATTAAATTTACGGTTTACGTATTCGCAATTACGTTATAATTATACAAAGTAATTGTATTTTTAAAGTATGAATAATTATATTTAGCATTGATTAACTTAATGAATAGAATTATTGCTATTTATACTAATATATTACATTATAATATTTTTAGTAATAACGAAATATCCAACAATTGGTACGATAAGTTCTTATGAAGCAGATATTCAAAATTTCTGTTGCTGTCAAATTTAGGATGAAAACTGACAGATTACGGTTCAGTGACAGATTTCAGATTACAGTTCGGTATTTTATTATTTAGAAGATTATGCTGCATGGTGAAAACTATTGTTTCCTACATAATCTACAATGGAATATGTTAATTAATAATAACGGTAATAGGTTAATTAAATGTTAAAGCTGTCTTGATTATATGGTAACACAGCGAGTTGTCATTCCAATAAAAAAGGATTTTTAAATGAAGTATACGATATAACTCATCTATAAGCTGACATAATTATTATTCTAAATCTAAAATAGTTTTATTTCACCAACTTAAAGATAGCTAAATACATTTTGTATTTCATTCACGTGTGCAGAAGGACATTTCTGACTTCAAGTATAAGATAAATATATAAACGGATATTCTAAAACAATTATAAACGTTGAAGTTTATAATTTATATAATATGGATTGTTACTTTTTCAGTAAAAATCACTGAATAAAGTTTTTTTATTCTATAGCGGACAACGCTGTAGGTGGGTCTCTTATATGGTAAGAGAATACCGCCGCCCATGAACAACCGCGCCACCGTCCGCACATTGGTTGTGTTGCCGATTTTTATTGCACTTAAGCGGCACTTTTAAGTGCCTCCGATAGTCTCATTCACTCTGCGAAACACAATACAAGTACCGTTTCACGCTCAGTATTCTGTGAGTCCGTGGTATCACTTCGAATGAGCCGATCCAATTAGTGTGTCAGCATATGCTTCAGCATGACTCTCCCACGGCCAAACATATCTTTCCATATTGAGGAAAATTTATAATAATAGCTTATAATTAAAAGAACATAGAAGGATTATTATAAATATTTAACAAATGGGCTATAATTTACAATTATATTGTGTAAATTGGCCAAAATATAACGAAGTGTCACATAAGTTGTACCTGGTAGGTAGTGTAGCCTTTAGAAGATCTGCTTTGAATATAAAATACACAGATTGATATTTAAAATAAATGATAAATTAAGGATAGCTTGGATACATAAAAAAGCAGATATAATAGAAGATAGTTATAGGACATTTTTAACTAAATTTTTGATTCAGTGTTCACTTGCGTGGGTCTCGGTTGCCAAAGTGAGGACAACTCACAGATCCTCGTCATGAATAACTATTTCGGTATCGGCATAGACGCCGACCTCTGTCTGGACTTCCATAACGCAAGAGAAGAGAATCCAAACAAATTCAATAGCAGGTATGCTTGACACTTATTGCTTAACACAACGGAGCAGGTGGGTTTCCTATATGGTAAGAGAACACCGCCGCCCATCACCAACCACGCCGCAGTTCGCGAATAGATTGTGTTGCTGCCTATTTAAACCTCTTTAACGGTGTAATTTTACGGACTTCCTATATCCTAATTTTCGAAATACTGTTTCACGCTGGTATCGTGTGAGCTCGTGGTATCACTTCGAACAAACCGGACCAATTAAATTAGTTTTGCCTTTGCAAAACTGACTTTACATTACAAAGGCAGTTGTAATAATATTATATGATGAATGGCTTTTAGTTGTCTATGACCTATGTTAATCTGTGGTGAATAGATTACGCAACAAGGGAGTGTACGTGAAGATGGGTCTACGCAAGATGGTGGGACGCAAGATGTGTAAGGATCTACACAAGGCCGTCAAACTGGAGGTGGACGGGAAACCCGTCGAATTGCCCGCTGTCGAGGGCATAATCATCCTCAACATTCTTAGGTGAGAGGCAAAAAAACACAATAACAAAACTGATTTTAAAGGAAATACACGAAACTAAACTATTACTTGAGAATTATTACTTATTACAACACTGACTACTTTTTTAATAGTTTAGCGGACAACGGAGCTGTTGGGTTTCCTCGGCGCATTGTTTGTGTTGACTTTTTACGTGTTGTGTTGCCGCTTAAGCGGCACTTTTAATGGCTTTGGATATCCTCACTCACTCTGTAAAACACAGTGCAAGTAGCGTTTTACGCTGAGTATTCTGTGAGCCCGTGGTTTCACTTCAGACGAGCCGGTCTAATTAGTGCGTCAGCAAATGCTTTAGCATGGCTTTACCACCTTATATACATTATGTATGTCGTAGATACCTTCTAAGGTATCTTGTTGTCACTATCGAAAAGGTGCTGAAATATTCACAGTAGCTTTTATGGTCTCTTTCCGACTACCGCTACTTGTCATTCTATTTCTCTGAATGATCACCATAAACGGCTTTAACACTTGTCAATGAACATCTAACAATATCATATAATCTACCTTACTAATAAAAATTGTTTTTTTTTAAAGAATGTTTGATACTCCATCACGCGAAAACTATTAAACTAATTTTAATAAAACTTGTGTTTAATATATATGATATATATACATAGATTATAATTTATACTGATATTGTGTAAATTTGACAAAAAATAGTAAAAAGTGTCACGTAAGTCAGTAAAGAAACCCTATTTGCGAGACATTCTGTTGTACTATGCAAATATTCTTAACCTACAAATATAAAATGGGGGAAATGTACCTCTTATATAACTGTACAAATAAATCCCTGATTATGGATATTTTATGTTTAAAACATTTTCATTAAATAAAGCTAAAATAGAATAAAATTTTGTCGAATTTATTTTGTTGAGGAGCTGACAATCTGGATTAATAAATAGGATATTTTGTAGATATATGACTTTAAAATATGGCTTATATTTTAATATCTGGAGTATCAAGTGCCTATATTATTTAAAATTAATTTAAAAGTATCCAAATTAAATATATGATATAGAACCCTTTGAAACTTAGAGGACATTACAGCTGGGGATCAGGTGCGAACCCGTGGGGTCCAGAGAAGGATGACCAGTTCAACAAGCCGAACCACTGGGACGGCATGTTGGAGGTGGTGGGAGTCACGGGAGTGGTTCACCTGGGGCAGATACAGTCCGGTCTGAGAGGCGCGATGCGCATCGCACAGGTAATAATTATTATATGAGAATTATAGACCCAAGGGCTGAAGATAAAGATTATAGATTAAGGCAAGATTATATAATGCCTTTGTGTAGATAAGATATTGCATATTTAATATAAAACTCTACCCGTGAGTAGACGTCAAAAAACTAACGTCACATACATTTTGTTCTACAAATTCTACTTAAAATTCGTATTTTCAAGTACCTACAGTAAATTTAATAATTTTTTATGCTGGTGTTCTATTACAATTTTTTTCTAAAATTGAGTAAAGAAACCTTTAACATTGCGTTTAGGTCCTCATTATTTTCTCTGAATAAAGATTTTTATGATTTTATGGTTATATAGGGGCCTTTTATATCGATATATTCTATATTTATTTCTTCACAAATCGATTGGAATATTATTCATTAAACTACTCAAAATTTACACGTAAACAAAATAGTTTTTTTACTATAAAACATAATGCGATCTTTGTTCTGATAACGTTGCCAATTCTAAGGGTGGTCACATCAAGATCAATCTAAAGAGCGAGATCCCGGTACAAGTGGACGGTGAGCCGTGGGTGGCAGCGCCTAGCGAAGTCGTCGTACTCAAATCAGCACTGAAGGTAGTTTACACGGGTGCTTCTTTTTTAAAACGTTTGAGTTCCTATATCATCAATCTATCAAGTATGAGTTGACATTTAGTTGTCTAAAAATTGCAGTCACTATTGACATACTTTTATTCTTTAACTCCACAATAATTTTTCTTTATTAAAAAATATCAAATTGATATGGTTTCTTTTCTTCTAATAAATCTTTGATAAATTGTGATAGTTATGCTATTTCAATGTCAATTCATTCTAGCAGATTTAATTAGACGAGTCAATTGACTGAACATTTTATGTAATAATTTTTAGTTTTACTATAACTTTTACTATATAAAAGAGTGAGGATATCGGACACCCTTCAAAATGACGCTTAAATGGCGTAAAAAGCCGACAACATAACCAAAGCGCGGACTGTGGCGCGGTTGTCCATGGGCGGCGGTGTTCTCTTACCATATAGGAGACCCA